>JBBPTG010000077.1:0-122788 GCA_038093975.1 Chalciporus piperatus
AGAGCTCTGGGAAACGCTCGCGGAATACATGGAAGTAGACGCGGATTGGGATGATTTCGTTACCGCAGTCAAGGAATTGTACCCTGGATGCGAGGGTGACAAACGCTATTATCGAGCTGACCTTCAATACTTGATAGAAAGCTACCGGGCAAAACCCATGCGGAGCCAGGAAGACTTGGGTGACTACCGTCGGAAGTTCGCCAAGATCGCCACCCTGCTAGTCAGAACCGGAAGACTATCAGAAATGGATCAGTGGTCCTTCTTCCTTGCCGGCTTTCCGCAGGACGTCCAAGACCGGATTCGGCACCGGTTGTCGATCGTCAAACCTGACTTGCATCCGGATGACCCGTACCCGATGGATGATGTTATCACCGTCGCTAAGTTTTTATTGACAGGTTCGGCACTTCGGTCCGCCATTCCGGTCTTCGTCCCAACGGCACCAGCTGCAGCACCAGCCGTGATGCACGCTCCGGTTCCGCACGTCCATCATCATCCCCCTGCCCCTGTGACGTCTCAACCTGGCGTACCTAACATCAAGCAGGAGTTTATGGTTACGTCTCAACAAAACCCGGGCCGGAATCCTGCCTGTGCCTGGTGTGCCATCATCGGACACTTTACCCGCTCCTGTGCCAATGTCAACGAGTGGATTAGTGCTGGGCGGATTACGCGAGGCGCAGACGGTCGTCTCTATATGCCAGACGGATCAAGGATTCCTCGTATCCCCGGAACGCGCTGTATCCGTGATTGCGTTGAGCAGCTCGAAGCCGAAAGGGCAGGATCTGCGTCTACCTCTGCGTCCACCCCTTTTATCCGTGATCCTCCTCCTCATGTTACTGCCGGGATTCTCTCCATTGCTTATCCACCCATGGATGCTGTGTTGGATATTGAGCCATCCGCTTTCTTGACTTCTGTCGACGAAGCATATACGCAAGTTCCTTATTCCCCGAACGTCACTGATCCTGAATTTCAGCCGTACATCACTCAGGCCTGGGCTAGCTTCCAAGCGGATAGGTCGTCTAGGGAAGGACAACGAGGCAAGAAAGTTCGTTTCGAAGGGGTTGTTCTCCCGTCGAAATCCTCCGGAAAGTCGGATGGGAAGACTGCGTCTGTATCCGAGGAGCTAGAGGTTCTGTCTCCGGAGCTTCAGCAGACCGCTCAGCCAGTGGCCGGCCCGTCTGTCACGGGACCAGCGGCTAAGCCTCCTTCAGTGCCGCGCCCTCAGGCTTCAGCTATGAGGCAACCGCAATCTGCGTCCTCTGCTCAGAGTAACTCTTCTGCGAAACCATTTAGCGCTAACGCGTCTTCTTCCTTTGCCCCTACCAATCAATACAGGTACTCCTTCCCGTTGGAGGATGACTCCGCGCCCAAGCGAGTCCTGGATCGAGTTCTCGAGTCCAGCGTTCCCGTCCCTGTCCGGGACCTCTTTGCCGTTGCTCCAGAGTTCCGGAAGCAATTCCGTGATCTCACGACGACTAAACGAGTAACTTCCTCTAATACTGTTACGGTTAACGAATTGACAGGTCGCGATCCTGGGATGGTGGAACGCGAATATGGGGACCGGATTCTCAGAAATGAGGACGGGCTAATAGTCGCACACCACTCTCTTCCTCTGCGATGTGTTGATGCCCGAGTCACGGGCACTGACTGCTCTCTTACTTGCGTTTTAGATTCCGGATCCGAGATTGTCGCCATGCCCAAACGGGTGTGGGAGAAGCTTGGACTACCGATTCGTTCCGATCATATTATGACTATGTCGTCAGCGAACACCGAGCAAGACCCTACCATGGGGGTGCTTGAAAACCTTCCGCTCAACTTCGGGGCGGGAGACATCATGGTTCAGGTTCAAGTCGTGGCTAGGGCTAACTTCGACGTTCTTCTCGGACGGCCGTTCACCTGCCTCATGACCGGGACTACGGATGACTTTCCGGACGGTTCTCAGAACCTCACTCTCCGTGATCCCAACAACGGAAAGGAATACAAGATGCCTGCCCGAGCTTGGTTAGAAGGCTGCCCCCGTTGCCGTCGCGGAATCAAGTGCTCCAATCACATGAGTATTGTCGAGCTGGGTTTTTAGATATCGATGATCCACCCAACGGTCGGGGAGAGTACACTACCCAGTCGGGTACTTCCGTTTTCGAATCATGCTTTCCTTTCCTCCGTCCGTCTATCGCTTCCTTTATGTTCCGTTCCTTCTCCAATCCGTCTGTGGCTGAGCTAGCCGATTCCGTTCCTTCTACCGATTCCGTTTTACCTACCGCTTCCGTTCCTCCCGTGGAAACCATCCGTGACGCCGAGTCAGCCTTACCTTCTTACGAATATCTTTCCTCCTCACGCTCCCTTTTGAACCCGTCTGCCGTTTCCGCGCTTCGATCCGTTTATTCTTTTGACCCCATCCGTCACACGTTGGCCTATAAGCCAGTGGCGAAGAAAGTTCGTGCCATATCCGCTCCACTTAAGGAGGAGTTCAGGATTGTTCGACAATTACCAGCCGATCCTCTTGCTGGACTCATTCCATTGCCCACTCATCCCCCCAATTTCTCTCCAGGGATCCGATTTACCCAGGAACGAGCAGACGCTCTCGACCTCGATCCAGCCAAATGGCTCTGGCCAGAGGAGCTCAAACTAGTCCGGTGGCTCGTCCGTGTCCATGAGATGGCCTTCGCCTGGATTCCAACAGAACGAGGTCGTCTTGATGAGCGGTACTTTCCGCCGGTGAAGATCCCTACCATTCCGCATACGCCATGGGTGTTACCAAACATTCCAATTCCACCTGGTATCCGCAAGGAAGCCATCCAGATCATCAAGGACCGCATCGCTTCTGGGGTCTACGAGCCTTCCGCCTCGTCTTACAGATCTCGTTGGTTCTGCGTTCTCAAACAGGACGGCAAGACTCTTCGTCTCGTCCACGATCTTCAGCCTCTCAACGCGGTTACCATCCGTGACGCTTCCGTCCCTCCTTTCGTGGAGCACCTGGCCGAGTCCTTCGCCGGGTATGCTGTCTATGGCATGCTGGATTTGTTTGCGGGTTATGACCAGCGTCCTTTGCATATTGAATCACGGGATATGACTACCTTTAGCACCCCTCTAGGACCTCATCGCTTGACAGCCTTACCCATGGGGCATACCAACGCGGTACAAGTATATCAGGCTGACATGGCTTTTATCTTACAGGACGAGATTCCGGATCATACAATGCCCTTCATCGACGATCTTCCGGTCAAGTCTGGGACCACCCGTTACCAGAACGAGGACGGATCCTACGAGACGATTCCGGAAAATCCCGGAATCCGTCGTTTCATTTTCAAACACCTTGTTGTCGTTAACCGCATTTTGCAACGTTTACAGAATGTTGGGGCTACCGTCTCTGCCAAGAAGTTCGTACTTGCTGCTCCGGACGCTATCATCGTCGGGCACAAGTGTACCTTCGAAGGTCGGATTCCGAACGAGTCAAAGGTCCAAAAGATCCGCGACTGGCCGAAATGTCAGAACCTCACTCATGTTCGGGGGTTCCTTGGTACGTGTGGCGTCCTTCACATCTTTATCAAAGATTATGCAACCATTTCCCGTCCGTTGGTCAATCTGACCCGGAAAGGGGTTCCTTTTGAATGGGGTGACTCCCAGAAGGAAGCGATGCAGCGTCTGAAGGACGAAATTCTCCAGTCTCCTGCGCTCCGTCGCTTGGACTATGAGAATGGACGTGAAGTCATCCTGGCTGTGGACACTTCGGTGATCGCAGTCGGAGAACGCTACTATCAATCGCTGGATAGCTGGGATCCTTTTGTTCCACTTTAACCTTGTTCATGTGCCGGCGGATCGTCATACCGGCGCGGATGGTCTGTCTAGACGGCCTCCGTCTGACGCGGATCCACCGGAAACGGATCGGATTGACGACTGGCTGGACAATTCCTATTCATTTTCCATTGAATTACTGAACGCACGTTCTTTTCCTAAAATCCAGAATTCCCTCCCCTATCGTCAGGGAGCGGCACGCCAGCCCTCATCCTTGGTCCATAACCAAGTGTATTTCACCCTCCTTCAGACTGCTGACTCCGTTTCAGACGATGTGGACCCAGAGATCCCGCGTTCCGCAAAGGCCAAAGCCCGGGAGGTCCGGATAGATCAGATTCGACGTTTCCTGGATACCCAGGAACGGCCGGACGGGGCGTCGGATTCTGACTACAAATCTTTCGTCAACTCAGCTACCCGTTTCTTCTTACTCAACGGATCGCTTTGGCGTCGCGAGCCCCATGGTCGTCATCAGCTTGTCGTTCCGGAGTCTAGACGGTTCAGATTGATTAAGGAGGCCCACGATGACCTCGGGCACAAGGGTGTCTTCACAGTCCGGACTCGTTTACTCCTGCGCTTCTGGTGGCCCATGCTGGTGGACGATGTCAAGTGGTTCGTCAAGACTTGTCACCAATGCCAAGTACGGCTGACCCGGAAGGTCAACATACCACCAACGGTTCCGGTAGTCGGTGGACTCTTCATGAAGGTCCACATCGATACTATGCTGATGCCGAAGGCGAGCGGATACCGCTATATCGTCCAAGCTCGCTGCGCCCTGTCTTCCTGGCCGGAATGGCGCATGCTTCGTTCCGAGAATACTGCCGCGTTGGCTTCTTTTATCTTCGAAGATATCTTGTGTCGGTGGGGTCCCGTCGCGGAGATTGTTACTGACAATGGTCCACCTTTCGTTCAAGCTCTAGAATTGCTCCGGAAGCGTTACTTGATCACGCATATCCGGATATCTCCTTACAACTCCCGTGCAAACGGGATTGTAGAACGGCGTCATTACGATGTCCGGGAGGCCATCATCAAAAGTACCCTGGGGGACGAGTCTCACTGGCCTCGCGCAGTTCACTCTGTCTTTTGGGCGGAACGCGTTACCATCATTAAGTCCACTGGTCTCTCTCCTTATTTCATGGTTCATGGCGTGGAGCCACTCTTCCCTTTTGATCTTTCCGAAGCCACATTCCTTGTTCCGCTCCCGAGTGCTGACCCTTTACCAACTACAGAGTTGATTGCCTGGCGTGCTAGGCAATTCCAGAAGCGGCAGGAGGACCTGGATAATATCCGGGAACGAGTCCTGAAGGCCCGCTTCGAATCCATCAAGCAGTTCGAAGCTTCATTCAAGAACCGTATCAAGGACTACGATTTCCGTCCTGGAAGTCTAGTTTTAGTGCGTAATTCGAGGGTGGAGCAGGAGTTGAACCGGAAGACGAAACCGAGGTATCTAGGCCCCATGGTAGTCCTTCGCCGGACGACTGGTGGCTCTTATATCTTGGCAGAGTTGGACGGGACAATTTCTACGTTGCGCTACGCGGCGTTTCGACTGTTCCCGTATCATCCGCGATCACGGACGGATGTCCCGTTACCAGAGTTCGTCGAACGGGACGACGACGGATTGGATCAATTAGCGGCAGAGGACGATTCGGATGAAGACGACCAAGGGGACTTCGACCCTTTGGACCCGTCCGAGTTCGACGTCTAACACCGTGTTCCGTGTACCCCCACTGTCATTACGATACGTATCCGTTTTACCCTGGGCTTAGACCAGCGATCTCTTTCCTATCCGTTCCATCCCGGTGTTCGTCCGGAGACTTCTTCCGTCTCTCACAAACACAAAAGCTAATAGGAAAACCGTCACTTACTATACTTTCCTTTCTACCCTATCAAAGAAAACCACAAAGAAACCGTCAAAAACAATCTCTATTTCCCCTATCTCTTAACCCAAAAACAAAGAAACCATAAGCCAAAAACATCTCTCATTCGTACCTGGTGTCTCACAGACGATTACTTATTACGTTCAGACTTCGAACGCGTGACGGGACACACGCCCATTCCTTTGATTCCGTTCCGTCCATTCCGGGCGCGTTATATGGGACCTTGGTAGGAGAAGACGTCAGAAGTAGCGCGAAGAAGACAAGTCAGGCGGAACCCTGCCTTTCGGAATCAGTGATCCATGGTTTCGTTTTCTTTTGCATTCCTTACTTCACTTATTGACCGCTTTCATTTCTTACTTAGACCAGCGAATCACTCATACGGAACGGACACGGACACGGACACGGACACGGATGGATTGATATTCGTACAAGTTACAAACGTTGGATATGGACGAAGGGACGCGGAAGCCTACTTGTCGAGGGCAGCGACCATCGCCCTCAGATCCGCCAGCTTACCCATGGCCTGGTCAAGCTGCTCCTCGGCCTTGCGCACCAGCCCCCGGGACGACTGCACGGCGGCTTCCACTTCCGCGATCGCCGTTTGCATCCCCTCAACCGTCCCCACCTTCGCCTTGCCTTTCGTCTTCAGCTTTGGCGTGACGAGTTCAACGTCCGAGTCCGGAATGGACTCGGGAGTCTGGGGTCGACGTACCCGGGACGTCGATGCCCTGACCGCGCGAACTGCAAAGCAACGAAACAACGTATTAGTACGGAAGATACGGCAACGACGGGGACTTACTGTGGGCCTTCGGTTCCGCTTTCGCAGGGACCGCTTTCTTGGGCTTCTCAGCCGCCTTTGCCGTCGCCTTCTTTCCTCCTCGTCCACCTGCCTTGTTGCAGGCAATCTTCAGCTTCGCACACTTGAGGCAGGTGCGGTCGGGCATGCCACGGCACGGGACCTTGGCGGTTGCGCACTTGACGCACGGCGGGTGGTGCTCGACGGTACCAGGTTCCTCATCCTCTTCTTCGTCCTCGTCCAGGGAGACCCGCGATCGCTGCGCCGTGCAATGGTCAATCGGTGCAATAGTTCCTTATCAATCCGCGACTCACCTTACGCGTTGGTCGAGCGAGGACCACGGACACCTTCCCGGAACTACCGACGGAAGCGTGGATGGAGGGAGTGGACCGAGGGGTGGCACTGGTGGGAGGCTTTTCAGCGCTCCCAGTCTCGTCGCCCATCGTGGTGTCCGGTTCCGCGTCGTCGTCTTGGGTCTTCGCCGCCTCGATCCTATCCGCCTCTTCCCCGGACCACTTGACGTGGGCAGCCTCTGCCTCTTCGAGGGCTTGGAGAGACCGTGTGGGAATAACCGTGGGCACGCCTAACGCAGCAGCCGCAGCCTTCGTCGGCTCCATGGCTCTCTGAAGTACTTCCGTTGTAAGCGCGGACACGGAAGAGACCAACGCAACTCACCATGGCGGCGTTCCATCTCGTCACCCAGAGCCGCTGGTCCTCTGCCAAGTCTTCTTTGTCATCTGGCGCGCACATGGCAAGGTCGAGCAATAGTTCCGTGGCGTCCTTGAAGGCCTTAGCGGCCGCGGCCCTTTCGTCGACGGGTTCAGCGGCGACAGAACCGAAGAGAGCTGTGAGACGGGAGGACATAGTGTTGGGGATGGTTGTGTGAGGAGAAGGAGTGGGAAGGAAGAAAGGAAGCGGCTGAAGCGGAGTTGTCACCCCCACGGACATGAGGCGCTTACCTAATCCGCTCATGTGACTGACTGGGGACAGTCAGCATCAAAGTCACCCTGGGATGTAGGGAACGCATATTCCCTACGCTTGCAGCCGGCGTTCTACCCCCATTTCCCATTCTCAACATTCCTCGACGTCTTTCCTTCGTTTCCATATATGTTCCAACCTCTTCCGCCGCACATACGGCTTTCCGTCCCCATCACTTCCCGTTCCCGTCGTTCCGTGGTATACGGAAACCACGGATAGTTGTTTTGTTCACAGGTATCGTCCTCCGTGTCCCCGGAAACCGTTGTCCAGGTATGATATGATTCGCTGGTAAGCTTCCCTTCCATTCCATGTTCTCTAACCTTGCTATGCGTCTTTACTGTTGCACTTTCCTTACTTTTACTCATCCTTTTCGTCTTGTCATCTATCCTGTCTATACTTAGTCCAGTACTGTCACTTAGCGTTCTGTCGCTATCAGAGTCTCGGGTATGCCCGGACTATAAAAGACTGTACTTTGCTTATTTTGAATCGACCTTTCTTTTCTGCACGCAACAACCTCTCCCTCTAAAACTCCGGAACCTTCGTCCACACTTTCCGTCCGTTCTTACCTTCGTTCCACTAGTCCTAACCGCAAGGAAGTGGTCCGGAACAACCGTTTGTTCGTACGGAACATCATTTTCCGGTTCTTCAACGGTTTGGTACGCCGGAAACGAGTCCTTTTGCTTGTCTTCATTCCCTGGAATCCCTTTAGGGTCGAACTTATCGTACCCTTCTTTATCTTTTGCTACTGACCTTCTCGGGATTTCTATTCCTACAGAGGGTTTAGCTTTCTTACACCGTACTTGGCACAAGTCACCAGACATTGCTCCGGTTAGTCCGTGATGTAAGCGGCAAGGATGGGGTGGACGTGATGTACCCGGCCATCTCCTCCAGTCATCTCTACTCCCTCCAACCCGGCCTTGATCAGAGGCTCCAGGATGATCCGCATTGAGTCATGGAATAGTTGCTGGATGCGGGCGGATTGTTGCTTTTTGGTCAGATTTTCGCCGACATCCTTGCTGACCGACAGATATCTGATTAGAATGCAGGCATTCTGACTAGGCTTTCGATGTATGGCCCGAGGGATGTTGCCAAGGGTCAGGTAGACTGGGTAGGCGGACTTTTCTCCCGAGAACTGCGTGAGCTGGGTCTTGTCTGTCACAATGATCACCGGGGCCACGCACGACCCCTCAGGCAAACAATTCTGCCAATTCCTGAGTAAATTTAAATGAATGAACCATTGTTTAGACTCACCTGAACCGCCGCCCACCATTCTCCAGTCCACATCTCATGGTATATGTGTTTGTTTTTGCTCGAGTCAGTGAAAATTCTTTTGGGGCGATAGACGATGTCTTTGGCGTGGGCGGAATTCCCTAGCAATGCTTTGACAGCCTCGATGACCCCGCGGTAGTGAATGGTGTGCTTTGCGTCCGGGTCTGAGCTATACCAGAGGTCTCTGGTAGTCCATTTGACGCGGGTCGGCATGGAGTCAACCGCCTGATGGAGGGACCTCACATTGTGAAAGGAGAGGCCCAAGCTCTCCACTACCTGGATGAGCTTGTTAGAACGTCAGGATACCTTTATGGGTAAGAGGACTCACCCCTGGGATGGGCAGAAGGCGGTCTAGGGACTTGTGTCCTATTCCATCCTAGACAGCCCAACAGGCGACTCTCCAATCTAGCTCGGATGCGAAGAGGGTAAACTTAGCGCCCTGGTTCTCTTTCTGCTCATTCATCACCGCATCACCATCATCATCCTCTCCTCCAAACAACCGTCGCCATTTTTCATGGAGAGTTTGGTCCATGCGAATCACCCGCCCTGCGTGGGGAAAGAGGTCTTCTTCGACTCGCTCATCATACTCGTTCTGAAACCCAGGAGAATGGGAATGGTGGGTGGAGGGGCCAGGTATATCCTCTGGGCCATCAGGCTCCAAAGGCACTAGGTCGTAGAGGCGGTCGTGGATTTCATCGGCAATATCTGCCGGAGGGACTTCCGCCATTGACGCAGATGGAGGAATAGGGAGGATATCTGGAGGATCTCTTTCAGCGGTCTCCAATCGGTCTTCCTAGAGAGTACCTGCGAGTGTTAGTTCTCGCTGTTTCCCCTTTCTATACACCTTGCATCGCGCCGCAGAACTCAAGTGTGCGAGCACGCCCTGTGTGGTCTTCAGACATTTCAAACACACCGGACATGCTAAGGGATCCTCTACATTCAAGTTCTTGAGAATGGTCTGCATGACGTCGAAGAGATTGAGGATAAGGAATTATAATGAATTGCAAGGCAACGCGGTGGCAGACAAGTTTCCAGATATGGTAAACGTAGGAAAAAAACAGACCAAACATTCAGCATCAGCAATTTAACACATTGCTTAGCCAACTTTTTTGGACTTATTATGCTTTGCTGTGGCCCATCCAAGGAGACTAAGGAAATTAGGGTCAGAGAAGAGTGAGAAAAGCACAATAAAGTGCAATCTGAAGCTGCAGTGAAATAAGCAGAAACTTGCGTAAATTTTGTGGCGAGTGCGAGAGTCGAACATACGACAGCCACACTTACCAAAAATAGACATCACACACGTTAACCGCTACACCACAGGAGTTCATTAGTAGTGTGGTGGTTATAGGTATCTGACTATCAATTCCGCCGCTAGTGAAATTTTTTGTAAGTCCTTCTCATCGCCTTGCCTTCACACTCCTTCCAACACCATAAGATTGCCTCCAATGACCACCGAACGTGACGATGCACCAATTGAAACATACACGATGCCCAGTTGAAGAACGCAGAGTGGAGATTTCCACGGACAAGACTGCTGCCAGGTCGACAGCGAACGCATCCGCGGACGACACCAAAGACATGTCGAGAGCACCCAATGGTGCAGACGACGACCCACCAAGTTGACAAAGACCACAGGCAGCAGTGACCACGAGTGAAGTCGATCACGCACGCCAAACGAATCCCGAGGATGATCGAAACCTCCAGACCGGGATGGAGAGGCAGCAGACAAGGTAATGGGTTCGGGAATGGGTCAAGCGTGTCACGCAACAAGCCAGACACCGCGAGCAAAACCATTGATGAAACATACCGACCAGAGGACCCACCGAACCACCATACAACGACAACGAGACGGCGAGCCCAACGGACGAGCGAAACGCGCCGAAAGACGCTGAGAACGCGTCCAGCCGCGAAGAACGCGACCAGACGAGTCGCCAGAGTCATTCGACGGAAGCAGGAACGAAATAGTTGGGGATTGAGGGTCGAGTCAAACGAATCAAGCGGACACGTCGAGGCAGACGGCGAGTCGAGCGATCCGGAAGTCGTCGAAGTCGAGCCAGGGGGGAAAACAAAAACGGGCAAAGAAGGTTCACACCTGGAAGCCCAGCCCCATGTCGAACGAGCGGGAATCATCATGCACGATTGCAGATGCACGAAAACCGATCGGGGAGATGCGAGAACACAACAGGACACTGGAGTCAAGCGGGACGAATGGGATGACAACGAAACGCGTCGCAAAAGCGTCGATCGAAGGGGAGAAGCGGTCGTCAGGGCCGTACGAAGGATCGACGAAGAGAATCCGAGAAAGCGGTCAGCTGAACATGGCGAGCGAAAACAACCTACCCGGACCATCCCCACTGCTTCCTTTACCATCCTCCAACCTCCACGAACGAGTCCAAACCCGAACGAGCAAATGCGATGACGAGAAGTCGACCACACGATACGACCACACAGACACACCTTGCGGCCATGCAGTCCCAACGGGAGCTCAAGCGGTTGACGCGGAGTATCGAGAAGGTGATGGAGACAACGAAGACGATGTGCCAAACACGGCGCCGAGCGAGACGGCGAACGCAAGGGCGACGACGATGCAACTTGAACAAGCTATATTGGTCGCAACTCACAGCCAATTGCACCGAAGACGATCGCTGAGGGTGCGTCAGGACATGCGCACCTGGCCCATTATCACTACCCATTCCCCACCACATCAAACGACCCACCAGCTTCGCCAATCCACCATGTCATGGACACATCAAACCGAACCTATCAAATCAGTTGCTCGCGGATTCGTGCATCTTTTTAATTTTCGCTTTTATTGCTTTTTCGCCTGTAAAGTAGCTACATTTCAGCATATTAGGCTCGAAATAAGTGTGAAATAAGTGGAGGAGTGAGCTTGTTCTGCTTTTTCTCGATATGTCACCTAAGGTCACAATAAGTGCGAAAAAGTGTCCATTAAGCTTAGTTAAGCAATGTGTTAAATTGCTGATGAGCGCCACAAGAACAAAACAACATACAGCAGAACAAGATGAGACAAAGAACACACTTGATGGGAGAAGATGAATGAAAGACGATATCCAGCCTATTCTTTCACCCGAAAAAATCTAAGCATCTGCACCACCTGCCACGGAGAGAGTATTGCTGCTGGGATAGGATCGGCGGCCCCGCTTCGAAGCACTACCTTTGACTCCTGATTTCTCATCTGGTCCACGTTTGCTTGATCTCCTCTGAGTCTTCACACTGGCAGCAGTTTGTGCCTGGAAACCTTGCTGTTGCCTGCCATCTATCCAGTCTTGAAATCTCTTCTGACCCTCCGTTACTTGTTGCTGTGTCGGAGTATCCTCTGCCGGGTCGATGCCATCTCGCATCCCCTTCAAAATGTTGATGAAAGCTTTATGGCTGATGTGAGCCTTAGTCTGAGCGGATGCGGATGAGTACTCGAAGAGTGTATAAAGTTGCTTGATCCCGCCACGGAAGGCTTCGCCCCCACTTCCTGACAGGAAGTATGGGCTGATGGGATTGCAAATCTGGTTCTTGGTCACTGCAGACCTCCAAGTGAAAACCTCGTCGTAGGTACAGGGGACATTTGCGTCTGTCACCCACGCAGGAACGGGATCGTTGTTCTCATCGTTGGCACGGCACATACTGCCGGGATATGCTTCTGCTCGTGGGACATTCAAGATAGGCTGGAGAACTTGTTGAGTGGAGGTGGAGGATGAAGGGTGTGATGTCACAGTGGGAGTAGCGTCAGGCCTGGCAGGGGGGCCAGGGGCCTGAGTAGCGGGAGCCCTAGCGTCCAACCATTGCCTGCTTGCATCATAAGGGCCAGCCTGGGTGACGATCAAGGACCACAGAACCCAGAAGAAGGATTCAAGATCATGGTAGGCCGTGTGCAGTACCTGGCCATGATGTCCGGCCACCGTGAGGAGCTCAGTGGCCATGTAGGGCAAGGTACCCTGAGTAAAATATGGTGAGCGAGGGGCCAAGTCTGGTAATGATCAACTTACCCTGACCACGCCAACCCTCTCCCTCTGCACGCTGATGTCATCAGCCCCCAACATATCCATCCCCAATCCCCAATCTCCCAACATACCCGCTCGCAGAACAACTGATGGCGTTGTTCTGTCGGAGGCTTCATCTCGAACAGGGTGCAAATCAGGGATTGCCTCGCGGACAAGGCGTGAGATAATCCGCAACCAAATGTTGCCTATGCTGACATCGCAGTGCAGAATGCCCTTGCGTATTCCATTGTAGTGAGCTGTGTTTGGATGTTAGCGACTCCTGTGACCCTCAACATGGCTGACTTACACACGAGAGCTCCCATAAAACCGTTCAAGAACTCCCGGCGACAAAAAAAGAATTCAATTGGTATGCCGTGAGTGCGTGACAAAACATAGATACGAATGTGTGGGTCGTAATGCAATGCTTTTTTAGACAGCCGTTGAAATCTTGCCAAAATGTTCTCAGTCGTATCTTCCTGGGGAGAGTACGTAGGCCACCTGTCGTCTTCGGGCTGAAATGGATCGGGCATGGGGTGCGTAGGTCGTTTCCATTCGCATACAATGGGTGTGCCTGGAAGGTGTGTGTTGTTCCATTGGAGATCAGCGGACTCCTCCTGCTGGCATTGAGAGAAGATCCCGTAGCAGTCAGCTGTTCCAAAGACTGGCTCGTCTTCCTCGGGGATAGCTACAGGTGAGCGGTTGTTCAGCAGGTTGTTGATATCAATGTTGTTCGGCCAGTGGGCCGGGACCCAGCACTCCTTGAGGGCGCCATGGCGCCCTCGCACCTTGAAGACCCGCTCCTCCACAGTACTGTGAATACTGGCAGCATAGACGACGGTGCCCTTTCCTGCGATGCCGAAGGCTTGGAAAAGTGGAAAGTAAGTCCTGACATCCAGAGATTTGGGAGCAGAGTCGGTAGCACACGCGCTAGTGGAAGGAAGGCCGAGTGGGAACGAGAGACGCATTGGTCTTCCCAGCAGTGATGTTTGATATGATGCCCGAAATGCATCATCGAAACCCGTCCAAATGCCATTTTGATCAGAGGCACTGAGAGCGAGAACGATGTTGATGAACTGGAGGGGCTGGTCATCGATACAGAAAGATGTTGTGAATAGAGTGGCTCCCCGAAGAAAACAAGCAAGGGAGAGATTTCGGCCGCACAGCGACATCCCGATGTAAAAGCGGCGACCAAATTGAGATGATATGACAAGGCCAGCAAGCTCAGTCAATTGGAGCAGCGCAGCGCTTTCCATGGTTTGGCTGTAGTCGTATTTGACCTCGCAGTAGGCATACGTTATGCTGGAGGGGAGATTGCGAAGTGTGTCAAATAGAATGGGAACAAGAACAACATCGGGTTTTCTGGAACCCTCATTCAGAGAGGTTGAATGGGTCCGCCAGACCACTTGCGGCCCGACCAGCGTGAGGGGGGCGTAACCTGCGTCGATTATCTAAGCTCGGCATCAGTTTTACAATCTAATCTCCTTTGCAAAATTGAAGACTCACATTATTGAGAAGCTGCACAACGTTATCCTCTGATCCCTGTTGAGGTTTGAACGCCCAACATCCACCATCAATCACCCCGATGTCGCACAATGTACCATGAATGCGCTTGAGTACTTCCAGGGGGGTTTCAGTTGGTGTTGTTGCGAAGTATTGGGGCAAAGCCATGTATGGGAGGATACTGAGCGGGTCGATGTCATAGGCTGTCACCGGGCTGTCCACTTCTTGCTTGGTAAGAGGGTCTACCACATTGTGTCGAGGAGGCATATCGAGAGGCCAAGTCTGAAGGGAGCGATACTGCCAAATGCCAAAATATGATGAGTTTATAAAGTAAAACATTTGCGGCAACCCTACTGTGAAACCCTTGTGCGGGGTGGGGACCGCCACCTGAAGGCACATTTGCATTCCGACATCAGATTTTCCCACACCTGACATTTTGAGGACAATGGGCGAACAATTGGCGAATAAATTGGATATGGTGGGGCAAAGCTTCGCTTGCACAAGGAGGGAAGAGAGGGTCTGACCAGCCTGCAAAGCCACGCCTCATATATGTTGCAGTGGGTCCAATTCAGTTCATTAATCACCTTGATCAAGCAAACACTTACCACACCGCTTGACAGCCTGGGTTCCGCACAATGGCTAAGTTTAGGGCCTTTGGGCCCACAGCAGTGGTAGCCCAGTTCTTAGATCCCAAATGAAGATGCTGATTGGGAGCTCAGTGCGCAGTCCTAGACTGGTGACCAATCCGTCTATGAGGCAAGCCGTCGATAGACGGACTGGTAAATTTGGGAGTGGCGCAAGGGGGGTGAGCGGATCCGCACGATAACGTGACCGTCAAGTCTCTTTTTGGACCTTTCTTCCTGGTAAGACAGCCGGCCCGTAGCTACCGTAGGATAACCTCTTATCTAAGCCCTGCTAAGTCTCCTCGTAAGCCTACACAACGTACTCCCTTCATCCCCAAGTCATCCCTCGCACAGAACATCAACATCATGGACTCCGACGATGAGACCGTGGACAGTGCGCGATACAGTCGTGACGAACGCCTTCGAAAAGCATTGAAAATCCTTCGGGATGGCCGCATATCACTCCTCGACTTCGTCCTTCACATCCTGCAGTCGGACAAAGCTGAATTTGTGATCTATCGGGACCGCTTCTTCGCCAACCCGTCTGGCAAGTTGACCAAACTGTTAGACCGCGTTTTTGGAGATAAACGAGGTCGTGTCGCCTTTCTCTCCTGCATGGAACCACACCGTGACGCTATCGAGCTCGTTTCGGACAAGATCGCAAGAGAGATGGACGAGATAAAGAATGCGCTCGCATGGACAATCAACACCACAACTCCAGATAGCCTCTTGACGTGGGACGTCGACGTGTTTATCGGTCCGCTTGTCGATAGCAGTGCCCCGACCCTCGGTCACATCCTCCAGGTCGCTGCGGAGACGAAACGTGCAAAGGAGCATAATAAGATTAAGTCGTGTGTCACCATAGACATATCTGTTTCGTTTAGAACTCCAATAGATTAATTTTTCGAAGGCCTGCAATGTTATCGTGACCCGTCACCCAACTCGCTAAGGAGCGATCACAGCAGGCTCAATTCTTTGCAATACCCTTCACGCTCTTCCTTTGGACGAATGGAGCTTCATGTCAGACCATCGAGGCCCTCCACAAATGTGGACTTTGTGTATCATTCTCGTTGCTCACCAAGCTACTGAAGCAACTCGCGTCGGAGAGCCTCGAGCGTGCTCGTTGTATTGCTCGCGGTCTTCACGTTCTCTGTTGGGATAACATCAACATCAAGACATCGATATTCGTCGAACAGCGAGATTCTGCACCCGCAAAAGTTCAGTCCGGCACGTTTGCAATTCTCTACGAGATCAAACTCGCTTAATAAAATACTCGCATCATAGTTCAAGTTCCCGCTTGACTCACCTTCCAGAGGTCTTCGTCGTCCGGAGTGTCCTCGTTTATCGCGATTGTTTTGATCCAAAACTTCTCACTCTCGAGCATCTGGATCATGGTAGTACCTATCTCCCACAATGAGCATTATTCTTCATCTCACCTGAGTTGTTTGGAGGCGTTTTAACGGAGATATAGTTATGGATATCGACTCCGGACGAAGTAGAATTGGTATCAACAAGCATAATGTCTTCCCACTGCCAGTACCGGCAATAATGACACTGTCGTGTTGGTGTAGCATCTCGAGGGAAGCCCGAAGCTGAAAAACGCGTGGTACAACGCGTCCTTCGGTAAGGAACGCCACGATCATACATGCTCGGAGCGCGTCGAGTTTATCGTCATCCTTCAGTGTCGCCAGGTATTCGTGGGGCAGTCGATCGTTGATTAACGTTGACGAGAGTTGGATAAGGACATCTAACGGAGCCCACCGAACTGCCTTGACGAACGGCGCAACGAGCTCGTCGTCCATAGGACTCGGATTGATAGAAGCGTCGACGCGTCGAGATAGCACCCTTAATTAATTTCGAGGACGAATGGTAAATGATATCAGAATGTTTTTCATTGGAAAACACGAGTTATCTTATTGGACAAGGGTCACGTTATCGTGCGGATCCGCTCACCCCCCTTGCGCCACTCCCAAATTTACCAGACCGTCTATCGACGGCTTGCCTCATAGACGGGCTGGTTACCAGACTAGCGCAGTCCTGGCCTGTGTTGCATTCTGCTATGCAGTGAGTTGCCTAAAAAGGAGATTGCGAAGCTTTCGCAATCTCCTTTTCGGATTTCCCAGCCGATGATGTTCGATGTTGCAGCACTGAACGCGGCTGCGGCTGCATATTTCGGGTAAACGTGAGTCAATTTGGTGGTATGGGCGGAAGTTCGGGCTCAGGTTCAGGTATCACAACAATCCGCAGCAATCTCCACGAAGACCGAAGCATTCTAGAAAACAAAACGATACAGATGGAGCATACAGCTCAGTCACTCAAAATAGCCTGCACCACATTGGAGACCCTCAGCTGTCTTAAATCAGTGTAGGTCTATCGCCGTCATCAAATCAGTCCTCACACGTTGGATCAAACCACAGAAATCACGAACCTGACCGCAGCCCACGAAAATGATGGGTTGTCCGGTGACATATGTCATCGAAAGCGCAGCACCGACCTGGGCGTAACACGTCAATTCAGCCTGTGGGTCCCAGTTCTCAGTTCGGGCTACGCCACCTTGTCGTCTACGGTGTCCCATTTGGTGATGAGCATGCCGTCGATGCCGCGGCTCTTGCCCGAAGCGGCGCCAGAGAAATCGCGCAACGCGCGATCAAACTTCGTGAGTTGGTCGACTGCTTCATTGCCTACCAAGGCTTCTCCGACGAATATGATCTTGTCTGGATTGTTGAAGGAGACGAGCTATGGCGTCGACGAGTGGATTAGGATTAAATAGTTTAGACTCAGTAAGAGGCCAACATTACCTTGGCTAAAGCCCTCATGAGTGGCTATCACAGGGTTGAGTATGGCGACATAGATAGAGCAATGATGACCATACCTCGTTGTCCTGCATACGACCCGCGGTGTCGATAAGGACCACATCAAAGTCATTCTCTTTCGCTGGACAAGAACTCAGCTCATCCAGTAAACCATCCCGTGTGTGAAAACTGACCGTGTGCAATCGCTTCCTTCGCTATACTAGCAGCATCCTTTCCATAGCCCTTCTCGTAAAGCTCGACACGCCCTTTGCTGTTGGTCGCCCCGTCGACTCCCAACATGCTCAGATTGCGCACATGGACTCGAAGTTGCTCAACGGCACCACTCCTGTAAAACATCTTGTTCGGAATGGTCCGACAGACTGGATTAATCGAAGGGGCGCTCACCGGAAAGTATCGCAAGCGGCGATGAGAACACGAAGGCCATTCTGTATGAGCCAGAAGCATACTTTCGACAAGTTGGTGCTCTTCCCAACTCCATTGACACCCACGAAGACGATGCTGTAGGGAACTCTCTGCTGTGAGGATGGAAGAGGTGAAGAAAGTTTCGTCCGAATAGATAACAAGAGATCGGTGGAAGTCTTCGGGGTGAGGATCCTCGTCAGAGAAGCCGAAAGCGCCGTACGGACCGCATTGTTAGTCGCTAGTTGCTAGTTGAGTACACCCTTGACAGGTAGACCATGCTCACGTACTTTGGAAACCTCCAACTTTCTTGCCGACGAGACTCTCGCCGACCCCCTCACATACTTTATCGGCAATTTCTTTGGCAACATTCTTCGACATCAAATGTTGCTTCATACCCTCTAGAACGGGCAGCAAATCTTGGTCAGAAAGGACCTTGGATCCCGTCAGGCGTGCAAAGAGAGAACCCAGTGAGCCCAAGGAGTTAGTGGTCTGCTTCGATGCATCAGATCTGATTGCCCGAGCAATCACGTCATTCTCCTCGTCCTCTTTCTGACCAAAGTCCCAATCCTTGACCTCGTACATCCCATCCTTTGTTCTCGTTCCCAAGGAGGCTTCATCGACGAGACTTTGCAAGTGGTGTGAAAGACGCCCCTCGGTACCATTATCAGCTTTCTCGAGACTGAAATCGAGCGATGCCATGTCTGACTCGGTCGGAGCTTCGTCCCCCCATTTTCTCTGCACTTTTGTTTTTGTTTTTCGTTTGGTGGATTCGTTGCTAAAGATAGGAGAGTGTGAGACAAGGCAAAGATGGAACCGGGAGGGCTAACTCTGATGTAGGAACGCTGTCTCTTCCGCTTCCTGACTCAACACGCGACATCCCCCTACCTCCACGTCTACCACCGCGACCACGAAGTCTGTCTTTGAGTGCCTGGACATTTCTAGCTATCTGCTGTTCATCTTGAGGCATTTCAGGAGACTCGGAAGGCACTAGGATAAAGCCAGATATCAACAGAGTATAAGCACGAGGTCACGGAACAGGACCTACGGGTGCTGAGATCATCTGAAGGTGGGCTGGGAGTGACCTGTTCGACGTGAGTCATTGGTCTAAAACGCGACTTGCGTTCCTGCACATGGGGATGAATATAGATCGTGTAGACGGTTACGAGCGAATTACCTGCGTAGCCTTTTCCTCGATTCCCTTGAGCAACTTGTCAAACACTTTATCCCAGCCCTCGAAAGCCTTTGCGAAATTCCACGTCTTAGATAGTTCCTTCGAAGGGGCCGAAGCCAACTTGCCATTATTCATGGCATGCAGCGAGGCAACGAAAGTAGCTAGGAAAGGTTCAAACAGTTTGATGAATAGCGCTTTCATCGCAGTGAGGAGGTCCTCGACATAGGTGAGTTGTAGGATTCGTTGGTACGCGACCTGTCGAATATGTGAATGTGAAAAGCCGCAAGCAGAACGGGTCAGGGAGTGAGACATACGACGAAGATGAGTTCGAGGTCGTTTACGAACGTCCATTTGACTGCATATCCATCCTTTTCGTACTTGTCTTCGGTAGTGCGACCCTCGATGAGTGCTTCGCGAATGAGAGAGTTGACTGGGGATGCTGATGAGGATGTTATTTGTGATGCTTCCGGCGTGAACGAGCGCGACCAGAGCACAACCCCTCCTACAATCCATGGTCAACGCAAGTCCTGAACGGCGTACGAACCCAAACCTTTGTGTGATATCGAGCAGTGGTCTAACATGTCGAGGTTACACCGTGTGTAGGCTTCTGCATCTTGAGAGTCATGAAACGGACCGACTACACACTCGCTGACGTAATCACCACCAAGGGGTATAAATTAACTCGAGGTAAGTACCAAGTAACACATGTTGGTACTACACCTAATCGTACAGATTCGAACATACAAGCATGCCCAACTACGTACCCTCCTGACGACGCAATGGCTGTAAGGATGGCGACGAGTCTTGTGGTGTGCGTGATGGCGGCTCATCCATTGAATACCTTGGTGCAAATTCAAGCGCTTCACCTCCCCGACCTAGAGACTGACGACGAGCACGGAAATCACTTGGAGCAACCTCCCCATCGCTACTCCAGAGCTCTTTCCTACTCCCGATACTCGTGCTCACATGATGACCCTGGTCAGAAAATCGCTGAGGATGGAGTGGTTTCTCCACACTTGGACGTGAAGAGGGAATATCAGACATCATCATCCCATCCGGGAATGTCATGTCCTCCATCGCAGGGCTCGTATAATACGAGTTTTGCATGAGTGGGAGCGGGGTGGAGGAGGAATAATGTGAGTAGCCGCCCTTCTCGGGAAGCGCGGGGGTGTATTGGACGCCCGAATCAAGTCGTAGGACGGGCGGATTGCCTGCGCGCAACGAGTTCATGAACTCTGACGACGGTGCTGTGCGTTTGCGTTTCCGTGCGCGAAGGTACAGGAGGATACCCAGCGCAATGCAGACGAGAAAGATGACGCCGCCGACGACGCCTCCAGCGATTGCCCCGACATTGGGACTGGAGGTAACAGCGTTTACTACCGGTGTTGCTGACGAGGTAGGACTGGAGGAAAGTGAAGGCGCTGTCGGTGTTGGTGTCGGCGTTGGCGTCAGTGTCGCGGACGCAAGGGATGGGGACGTTGGGGACGTGGGCTGTGGGACAATGGTCTGGGATGAATCCAACTGAGATGTTGCTGGAATAGGGTTGAATGAACCTGTGTTGGACGTCGAAGGAGAGATAATAAGGGTCGTGATTACTGAAGGTGATTCACTATATGGCGACGTCGACAGCGAAGAGGGGGTGCATCGGCGTTCTAGTGTACATGAATCCTGTTGGCCATCAGTAGAGCGTTCCTTGCCAAGTTGTGCTCGCTCACGGATGTGCTCATTTGGACGAGGGGGAAGGGAGTGAAAAAAAGAGGACAGACACTCAAACTTGAGGATTCATGAGCCCCGGATGGTATGGGCGAGGAGGACACGCAAAAATGACCGTTGATGAACGCGGTATGTATCCCACCTGACACAGGGCAGTGTCGCCGTAGGATCCCATGCGACGACTATCTAGACCACTAATCCAGCTCTATCGTCCATTCCACTCTTCCAGTTCATCAAACATGATCGTCAAGCCAGTCCGAGTTGGCGAGGAAGCTAACTATGCGTATTTAATCATCGACGAGCACTCCAAGCAAGCTGTCGCCGTAGACATATTCGATGTTGCCAAGGTACGGGCTACAGCAAAGGCTGAAGGTGTTTCAAATATTGTTGCCGCTATCACGACACACTTCCACCCCGATCACAGCGACGGGAACCTCGTGAGTTACCAATCGCGCATCGCTCTCCCATCTTGGACTAAACCTAACCCGGCGACTAGGATTTCGTGAGTGTTGCGTCTCTCCCACATCGCATTCACCACATGCCGCATGCGCCTTAGGCCAAGGATTACCCTGATGCACCGATTTACGCTGGGAGCATCAAAGCGATCTACGCTGGCGACGAGAACAACTCATCTAAGTTCCCGAAGGAGACAGTGAAGGAGGTGGTAAAGGACAAGCAGGAATTCGACATTGCAGATAACCTCCACTTCAAGTCCGTAGTTCGCTAATTCAATTCAGTGTATTCATCATGCGGACCCACAGATGCTTTGCAACACCATGCCACACCAAAGACTCCATTTGCTTCTACGTCACAGACTCTGCTAACAAGTCTCAGCCGGGCGCAGTCTTCACAGGCGACACCCTTTTCCAAGGTATATCCGCATTCATTCAATGTCACACATGATCTTTGACAGTGACACGTACAAAAGGTGGTTGCGGTCGCTTCTTCTGGGGCACCGGAAAACAAATGCACGAGGCCCTTTCGTATTTGGGAACATTGCCCAACGAAACGATCGTATACAATGGCCACGAGTACACGGCCGGGAACCTTGAATTTGCGAAAGCAGTCGATCCCACCAACCCTGGAATTGCACGCCTCGCCAAGCTCGTCGAGGATTCAGAGGTCACCGCCGGACGATCCACTATTGGTGACGAAAAGGAATGGAATGTGTTCATGCGTCTGGATAGTCAGGCTGTCAAGTGTGTTTGTTTGCTCGTTTTGTGGTCACGCGTTGACTCGTTTCGCAGGAATGTCACTACTGGTGTTACTGGGGAGTCTGCTATTATGGACAGGTTGCGTGACATGAAGAACAGGGGGTGGGGCAAGAGCAAGGTTGTTTAATGACAAGGATCGGCAGGAATGTGCGCTCGGAGGCGATTCTGGCGGAGCTCTGCCTACTGCTCACTTGCGGTCAGATCTCGATTGTAGTGATGGCTTGCATGATGTACAAGTAGCTCAAGTAGTGATATTGACAAACACGGAGGACTTTTAGCAATGGCTCGGACGCTTGATGAGCGCAAGGGTCCTAGTTCAGCACCTGACAAGACGGATGTTTCGAAGAATCCATCAAAAGTTTTAGAGTAAGAAGCAACGGAGGTGGTCAAGTACAACGTGTTCGCCATTTACAAACAAAGTCATTAAGCAGACCATCATTAGGACTCAACTTGAAAAAATTCATGTCCATCATCCATCTCGTAACCGTATACGACAAGCAACTCAGCTCATCCCAACTACCTTCAATACTGTGGTGCGGGCGTACGGAATGTACGACAGACAGTACCAAGTATACGCAAGGTATTCGATGATCACGAACACTGTGCAAAGCGTCTCAGAATACTGCGATCACGACACGACACCGAACTTACCGATGCACAGAATCTAGAAAATACCGCATAGAGCATTCCAAAAAGTCAGACGAGAACGTTAGAAAATTACAAGGGACAGACATCGTTTCGGATCACAAAAGCGCCGACAAAGACCAAAGCTATCGAAGCTAGGAAGACGACCGTGGCGAGCAGTCTCACGGGTTTGAGCATCTTGGTTCCGAAATACGTTAGCTCCAAGTGCGCGGTGCGGGGCGATAGCAAATTACCAGTTTGATTTGGGTTCCAAACTATTTCCGGTTGTCTTTCAGTTCTGGAGCACTCGGGAGCGAATCTTGGACTTACCCCGATCAGAAATCCCGTCCCAGCGAGAGAGACGAGGATGCCGATGGTGTACATGACTGGTAGGGGGGATAAGAAGGGAGCAGACGACCTCGGGGCATAGATAGCGTACCTGCGAAGCTACCAAGCTGTCCTACAATCAGAAGGATGCTGCCCAGTAAGCTTAGGAGAAATCCAATGATAAGACTGTGTCCGTTGAAAGCATGCGTAAGCAAGCAAAGACGAGCGAAAGCGAATGGAATGCACACCAGCCGACGAATCCATAGAGCCTTTGTGTACGCGTCAGACCGAGGAAGCTGAAGGCAGATTCGCCTTCAAAGAACTGGGTGTCCGGGATGACTCCTCCCGCAGCCTCGAGGTTCAACCATCCTTTGGAGGGCATTTTGTTTTCGAGATTGAGTTGCTAGAGTGGGGTGAGGTAGAGCTAGAAGACAAGTGGCGATGGGAACGGGTCGTGGAACGGAACGGCGATGGACGTGTCGTTGAAGGAGGCACTGGA
The DNA here is from genome assembly GCA_038093975.1 of Chalciporus piperatus. Lineage (NCBI taxonomy): Eukaryota > Fungi > Basidiomycota > Agaricomycetes > Boletales > Boletaceae > Chalciporus > Chalciporus piperatus. The sequence goes on from JBBPTG010000077.1 coordinate 23,588, forward strand.
GCGAGCTCAGAGAAGAGGGTAATATAGGTGGCTGTGCTATGAACTTTGCACTACAGTCAATGTGCAATATCTTCAACGACGGTAGTACTGTACAGATACAAGACGACCTGGATCACAAGGGGGATCACCACTAGGCCCTCCACGCGTAACGCTATCCGCGAATCATATCAAACTGGATTCGGAGAGGGCGAGATGCAGGATTGACCCTTAGAAGGGTAGGAACGACTGTCTTCCTACCTAAGGAGCTGCCTACGAGAGACTAAGGATTGACAGAAGGGCAAGATACCCCATTGAATCGTCTGCATGTCTGATCCGCCAAGGGGATCTCCGGGGAATCTGACACCGTCAGCGGTCACAAACGGTGGTCAGAAGTGAGAACGAGAATCATGTCGATAGATCAAGGCCATGTCAAGGCCATGTCAAAGATCGTAGTTTAGAGTAGGTCTAGGCTGATGTGGAAGCTGTCTGACTGATATGGGGGACTGCCTCGTGTACACAACGAGGCCAGCACGTTCTCAAAAGTTGGAAAACTCACTGGTTGACTTCTTCCCCATATCTATCCAGCGAATCCTCGAACGGTGACTGTGATCTCTCACCATCGACGATGGACAGACCTGGTAATTTACACGAGCAGTTGTTTTCAAGAGGAACCGCCACACCTCCCCTTCTACCACCTCCATCCCAACTCTTCGCCATGAGTCAACCGCAGGGACAACCCAGTCCCCCATCTCACATCGACGCACTCTTCCAGTCAATATCCACACAGCAGACTCAATCAACAAATCCTCAGGGAAACAACTCCGCTCCAGCAACACCAGCCATGCCATCAACCAACTCAAACCCGTCACCCTCCACCCAAGCGACGACCACGTCTGCTGCTGACAGACAGAGCGCCCTTCTCTCTCTGCTCTATCCTGCTGCAACAACTCTTCCAGCAAACCAGCAAGCGCCACAACTCCCCGACCCTCCGCCCCCGCTTTATCAACAACAGATACCAACACCACCCACATCTTCGTCCCAGAGGTCGGGTCAGTCCCCATCGAACAACAGCGAGGTACAGGGAAAGATCCTCCTCGAGCAGCTCATGGCTGGGTGAGTCTCTCTCTTCTTTCCCGCGATACAGCGACATGCAAGTACGTGCATGCTCTTGCCTCGTGCACGGACCCCGCTGGCGTGGTTTTCGCATCAGCCTTTTAATCCGCCATGCGTCGTCCACTTTACGGTCACGACCACCTCGCGTGTTGATGACTATTATGTTGCCTCACCTCTAACATGAGGCCGGGTAGCATGCCTTTTCTACCGAATCTTGTCATCGTTCACGTCTTTCTGTCGTCTTACCACCCATGGCGTCCTGGGATTACCTCGATACGTTCTTTATTGACTCTTTCGACAGTGCCGCTCCCCGCTCAAATTACTCTGAGCCCGCCCCAGGCGTCCTGCCCACTCTCCCTCCACCGACGTCCGCGCCGCTGCAGCAGCTCTCAGCTGAATCCTACATCCCCACCGATGCTTACGTTCCACAGGACGCTCCCAGAGAGCTGCCCCCACCTCCACCTCAGCCGACCCTCGTGTCCCAGCCTCAGCAGCAACAACAGGCGCCTCCCTCCCCTCGCAAGTCCATGTTCGACTTCGTCTCGCCTTTCGATGCTCTCGCGTCCGGTCAGAACCCCGTCAAGAAGAAGCCCGTTCCAAACGCGCCAACCGGCTCTTCGAGCGGCAACGAAGACTCTTGGACCTCTGCATCGCTCGGATCGCTCGCCAATGATCCCAAGCACAAGTCTGTTGAGAATCTGATCGATCAACTTACTCGGGGCCCGGTGTCCTACTCTTCTGTCCAACCGCCTTCCCCTTCATACGATCCTTACAGCACTACGGATGAATATTCCCAGGTGGAATCCAATCAACCGCCGCCGCAACAGACGCAACAACAGTCTCGCCCCATGCCTCCTCCTCCTCTCCCACCTAAGCCTGGTCGCGTTTCTCCCCCTCGCGCATCTCCACCGAAGTTCCCGGTTCAGCAACCGCCGCCGCCGCCGCAACAACCACCCCAGCAGCAACGCCCTCAGGGTCGATCAGTCGAATCACCTGTCGGGCAGCCCATTGCCCCAGCGCGGAGGGAGAAAGAGGGTTCGCCAGGTCCTCGATCGAACTGGAAGAATGACGGTCGGGGCAAGGCCGTTGGCAAGGGCAAGTCTCAATCAAGCCCAAGGTACGCATACTCTCATTCTTTGTGACCCATCCTCGAGGTTAAGGTTATATAGTGCGCAACCTCAGACCATTGTGTTTGATGTGTCACAGCCCCTCGATGAAATCCAAGCACCCCGGGATGGGGTCAAGTCTACTGCGATCGCCCTTGTCAAGCAAGATTCTGTGTTCCTACCCGGGACTACTATCGGCGCGACTCACTGGATTGCATATGCCATGACCAGAGGTCGTGTCCGTGTCATCTCGCGGTCAAGCGGCGATCGTACCCTCTTGCAGTTGCCTACTGTCTTCGCCCCCTCGACTCAAGTCATTGATATGGCCGTTTTCGGCAACAGACTTGCAGGAGTGACATCGGATGGTGGTTTCGTCGTCTGGGAGTTGCCCGAAGTTATCACCGATGATGTCCCGTGAGTGTTCGTGTGCTGATTCCGGAGACGTTGGGCTAAGAATTTTGCGTTTAGCGGACATCTCTTGTTGTGCGTCGTACCGAGCGCTGATGCCGATCCCTTGCACTCCGTGAAGTGGCACCCCAAGCAAGCTGACACCCTGGCGGTGGCTTCGGAAACGAAGATGTATTTATTGGATTTGACGGACGCTGCGCATACCTTTAGAGGAGAACCTCAGCCACAAGTTGAGCTCAACCGCATTTCTCAAGTATTCTCCATCCCTTCGGTAAGTGTGCGGTTTTTTTATTCTGCGCATACACGCTGAGTGTGGTTTATGTAGCGCCTGGTTGCGTTTGACTTTGACGTTCCTCACTTTGCGCTGGCGACGATCTCAGAGGACTCGACTCTCACGTTGTGGAACGTCCATGACAAGAGTCCGTTCTGGACACATCGCGTCCGTGGAGATGATATGCCCTCTTCATTGACCTTCATCGACGACGGCATCATCATCGGTCGTAAGAACGGCACCGTCTTCCAATTGCTCTCCGTCATCACAAAGCACGTCCTATCCACGTTCAAGTTTGTCAATGGCACCAAAGAGGACCCAGAAATGTTTGGGCATGTCAACTACGACTCCAGGATTCAGACGCTGTGGGTTGCCAACAATCGCAGAGACAGTTTGATTGCCTTGAAGATCGGCTTCGATGTCTCTGCTTCGCCCTCTGGCGAACTCGTGCGGGGCGGTTTCTTTGAGCAGGTCGTCGAATTCTCTGGACCGAAACCCACCATCCATTTCGTCATCCTCTCTGCGGATGCTGATCCTGCTGGTGACGAGGCTCATGCTGCCTGCGTTGCTGCAAAGGTTCCTCCGGGTGAACTCGCCCTCGTTGCGTTCTCCGTCCACTCGACTGGTGTTGACCAAGTTCTCATTCGCAAGGAGTGGTACGAGAGTGCGCTCGTGAGCGCCCTCTCCAAATTCCCTCCCTACTCGCAATCGCAAGTCCCAACTCCTGCAAACTTGGACGTCAAACCAGCTCGCCAGATGCCTCCAGCCCCTGCGTTAATCGGTGGACCTGGACCTGTCCCCCAACAAGTCTCGTCTATGATGCCTCCTGGTAGATTGCGAACGCCACCTTCCGAGGACATTGAATCGGAGTTGACTCGTGACGAGGCACGTGGGTCCGAATCAAAGGGAAAGAACGGCAAAGGAAAGAACGTCGCCTTCAGAGATAGAGAGGAGGCGAGGGACAAGGATAAGACTCCCAAGGTCGACCTGGGTTCCGTCAGTGATTCAAACGTCACTCAGCTTATCACCAAGGAGATCAAGAAGAGCGAGGAGAACTTGCACTCTCGTATTGGGCGCTTGATCACGAAGGAAATGGATAAACAACGTGAGTGCTGTTTGGGATGTGTTGAAGGAGGTACCGATATGTTTGGGCTCTTATCAGAGCAACGGTTCGATGAGGCCCGTGCACAAGAACAGACGGAGGATATTAACCGCCAGGAGAAGATACTCAAGTTGATCTCGACAGAGCTCACAAGGAACACCACGCGTGTGGTGGAGCTGGCTGTCAAGGCCGAGGTTCAAAACTCTGTGCTGCCCGCTCTGGAGCACATCACGAGGGGCGAGGTTCGGTCCGCGATGAACGAGCATGTTGGACGAGGCTTGACGGAGTATATTCAAAATGTGAGTTTCTTTGTTTCGTGCGGGGATGAGTCAACTGACCTTGTTGAATTCCAGAACCTTCCCATCGAGATGGAGAAGCTGTTGTTGAGACCTGACATCTCGAATCACTTTGCGAGCATGCTCTCGACCAACCTTAATCCTCTTATTGAGAGATACGTCAAGGACACGGTCACAAAGTCGTTCGTGCCTGCCTACTCTCAGCAAACATCCGCCATGCACCAAGATATCCTACGTGAGATGAGGACGGAAATCTTGAATGTGAAGAAAGATTCGATGACGTGGCAGACAGAGGCTGCGCGGAGCCAGGAGGTTCGTGGTTCACATATTGATGTTCGAACGCCACTCACGACATATCTCTTGCAGTCGTTGATCAGGGAACTCGAACACTCCGTCAGAGTCCTCTCTGACCAAGTCAAATTCCTGACCATGAACGCAACGCACCGCATGACCAGTGGCGCTTCTCCTGTGTCCAGCATGTCCTCGATGCCTCCTCAGACACTTCACCGTCAACCCAACCTCCCGCCCGCGACGCAGCCGATCTACACCACACAACCTCTTAGCTATGCGCCTCAGACGCAACCGCTGCCGATGCACGGCCCGTGGTATACATCATCAAATATCGCTGCCCCTCAGGCTTCGCACCCCATCGCTCCGCCACCACCGCCACCACCGCTATCTTCCCAGCGTTCTCCTCCAACTCAGACTGAAGAGTGGGACGACACTTACCTGGCGGTGCTGGGCACGCAGGATCCCAAACAGCTCCGGGAGCTACTGGCGCGATCGAATCCCGAGATCGTTATGCCTCTTAATGGACCTGGGCCCCTGTCTCAGGCTGTTATTCTTACATTATTGCACCGCGTACGTTTTAATCGACCTCGATTTTTTTTCGTGCGTTGGGTTCTGACGTGTTGTTTTTCCTCATAGCTCGCTGGCATTGTAGGAGAGACACCGCCTGTTGATGAAACATTCAAGTCTGGGCTGTGGTGGCTGCAGAGGACGGCTACTGTGTTGAACATTAACGTATGTGTCCCATATCATTTTTGTCTAGCCGTGGCTCAGCACGTCCTCGTTCAGGAGCCTCTCATCTCCCCCTACATTGCGCGGGTCGTCCCTAATGTCAAGGCCATGCTAAACACCACGAAACAACGTCTGGCAATTCTCCCTGGTGCACTTCAATTGATGGATTCCGCGCGGACCATCGCCGAGATACAAGACGTTCTCGCTCGCAAACAAGTCTGAAACATGAGCTTGGCCTCAAAACGTAACACAAAAATGACCGTCGATGTTTGTTTATCTCTTCCTGTGCTATCTTGAAAGCCTGCCTGTCTTTTTGATGCGTCGCGATTCGATTGATTCCATTCGCCATTTCATGCTAGGTTCATGATTGTTCACGTGCACTTACGAATTCCTTTGCCGTCGTTAAAATCTTTTTGACACACTTGTTGCTTTTATCTCTTCACAAACGCTGGGTACACCACATGTAGTTGTCGGTATAGTTTCCCTGTTGCAATCGATGTTTACTCTGGATGCTCTCGAAAGATTTGGCCTCTGTAGAGTGAGGGAATTCGGTGGAGGAAGTATGAGTGAATATCTTCAACGCAGTGGCATCAAGGCTGAATGCATCAGAGCCATGCCAACTGCAAAATTACATTTACAGAGAACATCAATACATGGATATTCTAAGCATTTGATTGGACTCCAATTTGTTGAGCTATTCACCCATCAGTAGGAGCTCCACCGACTGAAAATTGACAGCACTCGCCTATTTCTTGATATCTCAATTTCCGTGGACTGTCAATTTGCTGGAGTTGCTGAAGAAGGCCAAGACACTTTTGTCTGAGCTCTTCAGAGTCGTGACAGTATCTCTTCAATAACAGTTGATTGTAGCACACCAGGGAGTCCATACACCCTGGGGTTTATTCAGTGTGCAGGAGTTGAGATTAGAGGCTTGCACTTGCATTTGCTGTCTGGCTGCTCTTCTAATAGTTCTTCGATGATAGAAATCTCCTGCCGGAGCTGCGCCTCGCTTTCGCCTTGAAGGGGATGCTAAACAAGCTGCATGGAAGCTATGCATCAGGTACGCACCCGATCCTATTAACCACCTATGGTAGATCCACGCGCTTTGGTCATCTGGATCAGTGAATAGTGCATTGTGTACGAGATCGAATTCTTTGTATCATCGTTAAAGAAAAGTAAGAAGTGGCTAGCGCTGCCCAAGACACACCTTCCTCTCGGGATTTGACGGGGTCTAGTTCGCCAGCGTTCCATAGCGTGGTATAGACTTTTGAGCGTTGGTGCCATGCGCTGAAATTAGAGAAGCTGGCGCTGATTTTACGCGTTGTGTATTTCAATTCGGAAACGATAGGTCTCTGGACTGGCATGCTCGCCAGAACGTATCTGCGGTAATTCCAGGCGTGAACTTTCAGAGGGTGAGAAAACACGAGGAGTAGGATCCAGCGTAAGCTTACAATTTCGTGCGTCTACATCGAGCATCTTTTCGAGCACGGCAAGCTCTCTTTCCCAGTTTGCCTTGCGCCAACCCAATGATGGTTTGCCGTCGATCACGGGTCCATCGGGAACGTTTGCGAGACACCATCGACGATGATTCCATATCCAGTAGACCTTTGGATGCTCTCTGAGTGCTGCCATCGTCATTGACAGTTCATTAGCAATGACATTGTTTATCTCCTCTGGGGTACTGAGATTCGCATCGGCATATCAGTCTATGAGGAAGTAGGGCAAATCCTGACCTCTGAGGGAATATCCCGTTCAGCATGATATTCCGACGGTAGTTCCAGATGGTATAGAATTCCGGGTTCAAGTCAAGCAAGCGTTGGGTTTGGTCGAACGCATCTCGACTCCAGTCACAAGCCTTCTTCTGTTGGGGTCGGCGTCTGAGAGAACATGCCAAAGGTCGCGACTGGGGACGTACGCGAGAAATCACATCGTCTGTCAGTGCTAGGTACTCTGCGATCTTTGATTTCTCGCGTTCTTTCCTCGCTTGAGTTGCCGCTTGGGACTGCGGAACGCGTTTGACGTTGTGCTATGCGACACTGGGAGTTGATAATGATGCATAGAGTTGGTTCGTGACCTTACCATGGCCAAGGACTCGCTGTCTGGCAGAAACAAGATCTGTCAAAGGGGTTCCCTACAGTGATGCCTATGGGTGTAACTGAAGGATAAGACATGGACGATTAATAAATAAATAAATAATAATTCCCTTCCTCATACCCCGACGTCGACGTTCAAAATGCCGTCTGTCGCTGAAAAGGCGTCAAAACTGACGGAGCTGTCCGCTCACTTTCCTCTGACACTGCCTGTCCCAACACCCACGACACATAATTATCTGCTCACCATCCAGGACGTTCAGCGCGAAGAGGACTTGCTCCGAAACCCATCGTCATTCCGTGCGTGGTGGACAGCAATTCACAACACCAAAGACGCGTTCAATACACTCTTGAGGGAAGAGCGACGCGCAAACACAACCGATGAGAGCGCCCGACTCCTTGGTCCTCTTGCGACTCCCCTCGCCAGACGGTCGTTGCAATGTCTAACATTCATCTACGAAGCTGCGCTTGCTCAGTTTCCGGGATCCTTCAAGCTCTGGAAGTCATATCTGCACATGAGGATGTTATACGTGCTTGGTAGACTGGTTCCAAAGAAGCAGGCGGGTGGGAAGAAAAAGTTCCCTGAAATGAAAGACGCTGTCGAGGAGGAACGAGAAAGTGCAGAACAATGGGAAGACGGCCTCGATGGCGTTGTTGGCTGGGAGGAATGGAAGGCACTTGTCGCAACTTATGAACGCGCTCTCATGTGGTTGCCAAAGGTATGATCCTCGTTGGTCCACCCTTGTTGGTACTCAATACACCATTCAGCTACCACGACTATGGCTGATGTATTTCACTATCTTTTCCCATCCTCTGTGCCCTCCCGCGATCTCGCACACCCACGCGCGGCGTACGTTCGATCGTGCATTGCGTACATTGCCACCCTCCTTGCATTCCCGGATCTGGGCCAAATATCTACTATGGGCCGAACGAAAAGGTGGCGCTACTACCGTCTTAGTGTTCCGACGCTATCTTGCTACCGACCCCAGCTTGACCGAGCATTACACCTCCATCCTTCTTTCCCCCGTCGATTCTGCACCGTTGCCCTTGGAAGCTGCGAAGCTTTTGCTCTCACTCGCAAGGAAAGCTGCACGGGGCAAATACGTCAGTCCTGAAGGCAAGAGTCCTTACCAGTTACTCTGCGATTTCATCGACGTCGTCGAGCGTTTCTCCGACGACGTCGGTCTTGACGTCCCCGAAACCGTGAAATCAAACGAGGCCAATGCCAAGGCGGACGCCGAAAGAGAGGCGCGGCAAGCTGAGACCCAGGAACCTGCTTCCGTGGATGGCCAACTCGTTCGTGTAGCGGGTCCTGCAGTGCCGGTTTCGTCGGACGGAAAGCCACTTCCAGCCTACGACGACGACGACGATCCTCTCAGCAAGCGGAAACTGAACATTGAGCGCATAATCCACAAGGACGGTCTTGAAGTCTATAAGGACCAAGCAGGTCGTCTCTGGACTGGTCTCGGGACGTATTGGATCAAGCGTGGAGAATTCGACCGTGCCAACACGACATTCGAAGCTGGGATTGCATCAGTCCTGAGTGTCAGAGACTTCACGCAGATCTTCGACGCCTACGTACAATTCAGCGAGTCGCTGATAAGCGCCATGATGGCGAGCCTAGAGGACCCTGATGAAGAAGATGAGGAGGACGCTAAGGAGACGGAGCTTGAGCTGGACGGGAAGATGAAGGAATTCGAAGCATTGATGGATCGAAGGCCATTCCTTCTTAATGATGTGCTTTTACGACGGAATCCGAACGACGTGCAGGAATGGGAGAAACGGGTGGCATTGTGGGGTGAAGACGACGAAAAGGTATGGATTATTCAATCGACTCTCGAATTCATTGTCGTTAATGAGCATTTAGGTGGCTGAAACCTACACGAAAGCTCTAGAGACTATCCATCCTCGCAAAGCTACTGCCAATTTCTACCGTCTATATATCAACTTCGCAAAGTTTTACGAGGAAGGAGGAGCCTCCGGATCCGCAGAACCTGATCTAGAGAGTGGCCGCAAAATCCTCGAAAAAGCGACAAAGGTCAACTTCAAGACTGTCGAAGACCTTGCTGAAGTTTGGTGCGAGTGGGCGGAGATGGAACTTCGTCGCGAGTAAGCTGCTCTGCACTTGACCAATTTTCAATGTGTTAACCGTCCGTAGGAACTATGACGAGGCTATTCGTGTTATGCAACGCGCTGCTGCCATTCCAAAGAATACTAAGATCAACTATCATGATCACGTATGTCAGATGTATCTATTCATTCGAAGTGCTGACCTATTTTTCCAGACTCTACCCGTCCAAGCCCGGTTATTCAAGTCAATAAAACTTTGGTCATTCTATGTCGACTTGGAAGAGTCGATAGGCACTGTCGAATCAGCCAAGGCAGTGTACGAGAAAATCATGGACCTCAAGATAGCAAACGCTCAGATCATAGTGAACTACGCCGCTTTCCTGGAGGAGAACCAATATTGGGAAGACAGCTTCAGAGTAGGTGTGGATCTCCGCGAAACCATTATCTGGAGTAACCTTTTTACCCCGAAGATATACGAGCGTGGAACAGAGCTTTTTACTTTCCCCATCTCGTTCGAAATCTGGAACATCTATCTGTCCAAGTTTGTGAAACGATACGTGAGTCGAGCCATCAGTTACTTGTGGCACCGCCTAACACCTTCCCAGGGAGGCTCGAAGCTGGAGCGAGCGCGAGATCTTTTCGAGCAGGCGCTGGAGAAATGTCCGCCGAAATCTTGCAAACCACTTTTCCTGATGTATGGCACGCTCGAAGAAGACTACGGTTTGGCGAAGCGCGCGATGTCCATCTATGAGCGAGCTACGCAAGTAGTTGCCGACGAGGATAAGTTTGAGGTATGTATGATTCGTGTGGACCCGAACAATTCTTGATGTCAATACCACTACAGATGTTCACCATCTACATTGCCAAAGCCACAGCCAACTATGGTCTGCCAGCGACCCGACCGATATACGAGCGGGCTCTCGAAGTCCTGCCTGACAAGCACACTGCCGAGATGTGCTTGCGCTTCGCCGCCCTTGAGCGAAAGCTCGGGGAAATCGATCGCGCTCGTGCTATATACGCTCATGCCTCGCAATTCTGTGACCCAAGGGTCAACCCCAAGTTCTGGGCAGAGTGGAACAGCTTCGAGATCGAAACTGGTTCGGAAGACACCTTCCGAGAAATGCTACGGATCAAGCGCAGTGTCCAGGCTCAGTTTAACACTGAAGCCTCCTACCTCGCCGCGCAGACCTTGTCGGCCAAGCAAAATGGAACACCCACCGAACCCACCGCTCAACCGACTGATGCGATGGCTGCTGCCGAACAGCAAGCTGCAACCAAAGGGCCTTCTTTCGTTGCTGCTACGAAGACGGCTCTTCCTCGGCCGGATGGGGAAGAGGCACCACCTACTCAACAAGAGGCCAATGCGGATGAAATCCAAATATCAGATGATGAAGATGTGTAGCACTCTATCGTACCCAGTGTCCCTTTGTTTGTATTATTTTGCGTCCCATCTGTCGATCTCAACTGCACAGAGATCCTCCCATTTTGTGTCCCAGCCATCTTCCACCAGGCATGGCTGTTCGACCCACTGATAGATGGCATCCCTAGACGCCTCAAACGTGACAGAGTGACTCCGTAGCCTGTCTATTATTTCTGTGATCAGAGTGAGAGACCGATGGTACGGCGCCTCAATGTCTGCCACCGATGTAACTGCACAAGATCAGCCAACCATAGGCAAACTTAAGGGGACAACGATATCACACCGAATTTTTCAAGCGGCCAGGAGATCCAGAGTGCCTCTTCTTGACACCACCTTGTGCCTTTTATTTTCTGAGCTTCGTGGTATAATGCCTCCAAGTTATCGAGGACAGTGTTCATGCGCCGAAACAGCTTTTGCTACGAAGTGTCACAAATCAATACGTCTGGGGTCAGTGCAGTCTTACGAGTTTAGCGGCCACCGCGTCTAGCAGGGCTATGTTGTTGTCCATAATGGCAAGCTTTGGGCCAACAATCTCAGACCGCGGCTGGCTGTCCGGCGGTAGCAGAGCCAGCGTGTTACTGAGAACAAGATACAGTCTCAGTTTGACTTGGCATGCATGAAATTGTACGCACTCGAGCTCCGTTCTCGTATCTACCAACGTACGCGCAGCTTTAAGTCCATCAATGAGAACGATGTCGTCCCATGTCTGTGAAATCGAACGTAGTTCCTGAAGGAGCGTTCGTAGTCTTCGGTGGAAGGTGGACTCGGAAAGACGAGACGGAGAGGCTGGTGGTATGACTGGTTGGGTTGGTTGTATAACGGGGCTGGATGTCGGTGTCGATGGACCCTTGAATGATGCCAGACGTTTGCTCATGAAAGCTTGATGAAGGCGGAGAACAAGTTGCGCCTAATCCGCGCCGCCAAAGATTAGATTAGATCACAAGCAGTGAATGCAGGAGTTCGGCTCAAGCAACAATGATCCTCGAGTTGTAACCACCACTGCGATCGCTCCGTGACATAGATCCCAGGACCACAGAACATCATGGATAACACGGTCCTGCTAAGATCTGAAGCTGAGCTTGTGATCACTGAGGTGCGTGTCATGCCCGTAGATTTCGATTGATTTCGAAACGTGTCCCAGGCGCGTAGACAAAAGTCAGAGAGAACAAAAAACCTCGGGCTGCCTATCCAACTAGTCGGGAAAGCCTTGGATATCCACATCAAAGGAAACGCGGCCTGGATAGCTGAGAACACACACGTCGCCAAGAAGATCGATCTGGAGGTAATGAGTCCCACTCCTGTCTTGCTGAATGTTCTGCAAATCCCAAGTTCAATATCAGTCAGGTCACACTTTACAAATATACAGAGGCCATACCGCGCCTGTCACTTGCTTGGCCTTTTGCGAGGACGGTCGTGCCACCAATGGTCTGTTGCTCATCACGGGTGCCTGGGACAAGGTAAGCAAACGTTCGTCCCGCGAATGAGACTGCCAGGACACCGAACCCATTTTACAGACGATCAAAATATGGAACACAAAGGTCCGTATCCATCCTCACTCCCTTGAGCCAGCCTTTTGATGGTTTCAGACAAAAGCACTAATATGCTCGACTCTTGCTCACGATGATTTCGTTAAATGTCTGTTTGTAGTGCCCTCTGCGAAACTTCTCGTGTCGAGTAGCTCAGATAAAATCATCCGTTTCTGGTAAGAAACCGTTCTTCACTTAAGCACTCGAGGATTCGATTAATTGGCGTACAGGGACCTTAACAGTATCGAGGATGGAAAACCACTTGCATCCGTAGGGTCAATCTCTGAGCACATCCGCCCCGTCGAATGTCTAGCTGGCATCGCTCATTCGGAAACATCGGTCACGCTCATAACTGCTGATACGATCGGCGTCATTATGATCTGGAACCTCACAAAAGAAGGCGGACCAGATCCCCGCCGGTGGCGATGTGATCTGCAAGACACGCTAAACTACCATCGAACGAGGGTTACTGAGATCCTTTATGGATCTGGCCAGATCTGGACGGGTAAGCCTGAGTCTCGATGGTGTCTTTTCGTTTCCCAAATCAAGCCCTTTCTCCAGCCTCTTCGGACGAGACAGTTCAAGTCACTGCCTATCCCCCTGATCCGACCTTGACCAGGCCCCTTCCTCCGTTGAACCATCCACTTCCTGTCCGTGCCGTTCTCCCACTTGCGCTTACACCCCTTGCGGAGCCATACGTTGTCACCGCCTATGGGGACGTGATTCGCTTGTACGACATATCCTCGATATCTGAACCTGAGGTCCTCGGCGAGGTTGATGCACATTGGCATGACGTGACAGCCCTCCGGCTCTGGATGCGGACAAGTAAAAATGAAGCTGGAAGGACTAGAATCGAGCCATGGATCGTCTCCACGAGTCTGGATGGAACCATACGCAAATGGCGCTTCAGCGGTAAGTAAAGAAGTAAAGCGAGTCTTGTGAGAGTACAAATGAAGTCGACCGTCTTCAGAGCTCGCCGTTTCCACGCCGGAGAACCCAGCTGGCAGAACGGAGCCGGTCGTCATCGCTCCCGTCCCCGAACCATCTGGTAGTGCAACGGAAAGCAGATTGACAGAGGAAGAGGAGCGCGAGCTTGCTGAGTTGATGGGAGAAGACTAGAGTACTTCAAGCAAGGTCATGTAAATATATCCCGCACATGCATCGGACCGGGATAGTGCTTCTTCCATCTAGGACCTCCCAGGTACTACTATGCCTTGCTCTCAAAGGATGCCATGCCAGTGCTCCATTTAATTGTACTCCGTGATTGACTTCTTCCCTTCTAGCTTCACTTTGAGGACGACGTGACTTGCGGTCGGTGGACGAACAAATGAACGTATTACTATAAACTCTCAGGCTCTTTATGCATCACAATTCATCAATGTTATCAACTCTGCTGCTTAGTAGCGGCTTGACTAATCATACACATCTCTGGTAGCCATCACAACATCAACGTTCAACGCTGCTTCTTCGGTGGTGGCTTCGTTGGCGAGGTTTCGGCTTCCGCAATTGGTCTCTTGAGGGATTGCTCATACAAGCTATGAACTGAAGCAAGGTTAACTTCGCCCGAATCCTTCAATGCCGCATCGAGATGGGTTTTAGCGTTCTGATGGATGGCGTCGAGGGCATCGTCTGGGATGCTAATCTGTGGGTATGAAGCTTCTGCTTGTTTATAGGCGGCCACCAGATCCGAGGCAAAGTGGTGAATCAGAATAGCAACGTTGTAGTAAGAAGGCGACAACGTTGCTATATTAGGACCGAAAACCGTTGGAGCGGTCAAGAATTGATAGCGAGTATCCAGATGAAGATCATCGCCGGGGAAAGCTTTGTTATATGCCAGGCATTGACCTTCCAGCTTGGTAGTGGGATGTAGTTTGTCGGTATTGAAGAATAGAGCCCACGAAAATGCCCAAAACACCGATTCAAGGTCGTGTAGGAAGTTCATCCGGAATGGGGGGGACGGGGGTTCGATAGGTGGGGTACCGTGCATATCAATCCTAAGCGGCAGCGGAGATGCAGGCATAAACTGGTACGAAAATTTAACGACTTCCCAGGCCATGAAGTCGAGTGTTCCCTGCCGAGAGAGATCACCAATTGATACACGACTCAGAATTGAAAGACTCTTACCGTTTGGACGTCATGGGATGTCTCCGAAGTGATTGACTTTGCATACTCAAAATCAGAGAGTTTGCCGATACTCTGACCGTCCTTGACGACTTGCAAAGCATTCCCAACACTGTAGTCCCGATGAAGCCAGCCGACCTTGTGCATGTAATACAAAGCTAAATTTTGTGAGCCACGGAAGACGTGGTGAACTGGATGGGGTCACCTTTGAGGGTATCGCGAAGACAAGCAATGACGTCCTTGAGCACGAGCAGATCTTGAAGAGCGGTGCCTACGTCATGGAACACAGTGCGGTGATGCACTTTCTGCGGAATGGGGCTATCGAGCAACGGACAGAGGATTGAAACGACCGGTACGTTTCCGACGCTGGGGATATGCGATCTCGTCGAGGAGGGAGCAGTCAGCCTGACGGGCTGCCACCGACACCCTTCTGGGAGAGCACCATATTCTGTAAAGGCCACGGTACGGTCCGCACTGCCATTGACTATGACGTCTCCGAAGTCCTTGACACTAACGAAGTATTTAGTCGCCTCGTCTGCTTCTGTTGGAAACTTGTCTCGAATAGCCTTCAAAATCTCATCTATTATCTTGCCCTCTGCTAGCCGGTCGCTATCCTTCCAGGAGTCTTTGATTGCTACGATGTTCCCTTGAGCATCCTTGGCCTTATAGACGCGAGTCCCACGCCCCACCAAAGAGTCGGCACCGTAGGTGGCGATCGCATGTGTGGTAGTATACGGGATTTCGTTGACTTTGATCACGTATTGCGTAGGATTCTTGTTATCCTCGACGAGAATGCGCTCAATAGTTGGATCCCATCCGAGCGCCACATCTGTAGCGGACCCCAAGGCGGAAAAAAGGAAGATGAAATCGTCAATGTCCTGAGAGGTTTGCCTCATCAATATTAAGACACCTCGAACGGTTCGTCGACGTACCTCCATGAAGTTGATGGGTTCACTTACCACAAGGCAGGCACGATTGGTGAGCCAGAGTTTCACGTTCACGTCTTCAATGGTAATCCCGTATGCAAAACGGCGACAGGGATCCTCGCGCATTATATTGTGAAGGCTCCAGATAATCTTATGTTTGTTCTACAGTATATTTTGTATCAGCTCGCGAGCGTATTCGGGTAGAAAGATGACGAACATCAAGTGTATCACTTTCCGGGCGGCTCTGCGGCTTGAACTCGAACGGGACAGCTATATCAAACCAATGGGTCGGAGTCGAACCACTCGTTTCAGTTGAGTCGACAGTTTTGGTGCTGAGAAGCTTGAGGTATCCGTCTGGGCGCGAGGTATTGTTGCGGCTTGAAAGCGGTGTGTCGTTCGGGTTATCAACATAGTCTACTACGCAACTTGGTCGCTGACTCAAAATGCTGTTGATAATAGAAGCGAGGGGCGAAAAGGTCTTCAACTCGGATTTTGATGTGGCAGGACGAGTGTTGAAGTCCTTCCAGTGGATACCTTGTTCGTCTGAGACGATCAATCCCTGCTCCTCCAAGCATGTCCTTATCCTAGCGACGTAATCCTTGTCGAGAGAGTCGTCCAGTACAATCCGCTTTCGGAGTAGATCGAAAGGGACCGTTAGGACCCTCTGCAAGTCGCTCAGGACGGCCGAAATAGGAACTGTATATGACGTGACCAGCGAAGTCGCCTTGGGGGGCAGTGTCTCCGACCGAGACGTGCTCGACATCGCAGAGACAAAGAAAGTGTGGTATGACAGTGTGGTTACATAAACAGAGTGTCCATGTGAAAAATATCCTACGCGTGCATCGGATATTGCTCCTTCCATCCAGGATAAAATGGGTCCTCATCCAACGTCCGCTCCTCCCAGTCCTTTGGAACCAGTCCCATCTCCTCTTGCTCTTTCGCCCATCCCCTGAGCGCAGGTAAGACCATATGCTCTAGATACCATGTTCCCTTGTACTGAATGATCGACTCCTTCCCGACTGACAACACCTTGAGGACGAGCTTTGGGATATAAGGCTCTCGCCTGAAATCTGTGACAGGCGTGAAAAGCGCCTTGAAGTTGAACACGATGGCGCGGGATTGTGGCAGCCGCCGCAGCGTTTGCCAGTCCACGCGCAAGTATATGTTGGAGAGTGGCAGATCGGGATCTTGCGACTGACGAATCTTCCACTCCGGTTCGTCCGTCTGAACGAAGAGGGGTTCCCCGACTTCGAGAGCCCAAGATCCACGTTGGATGGGTTTGTTGCAGGGCATCTTTGAGAAGAACCTGCGAAAGACCAAGATGAGAGCGAGGGTAGATTCTTAAAAGGGATTGACATCACCTATCCATAGAGAGAGCCATCTTCTCCTTATAATCAGGAACGGGTTCGTGAATCTGATGCAGTGGTCGACCAATCTTCTGAGCTATGTTCCACCCAACGGCCGAACACGACACGGCTGCTCGCAAAACGTACAAACTAGTCTCGGGATCTTCCTGCATGATCAAAAAGTCCTCGGGAACGTGTTCGAGAAGAAACACGAGGGGATGCATGGTGCTGGTATCGACCTCGACGCCAAGGATGTTGTTGGTGAATACGCCAGTCCAGTTATCGTAGTGGAATTGGTTGGGGTATCGTTGACAGATATATTGAATGACCATCTCCATGCATTCCCTCGATGCGTCTTGGCTTCCTGGAAGCTCGTCGATGATTAGTTTGCCGTGTTCCGCGTAGAGCTTCTTCCGCTGGGCAATGCGCTCGCGATAAGTGGATTCGAGTTCTAACCACCAGTCAGGCTCGAGCTTCTTTAGAGCTGTGACGACGTTCGGCTGTGAGCGGCGTCTGTCATGAAGGAACACATCACTCACACATGTTCTGGTGGTATTCCCATCGGAATGGTCTATATGGGCGAGGCTTCGCCTTGTCGATGTCAAAGCCATAGACTGGTTTCGGGGGAGGGAACTCGGTGAGCTTCGAGTAATCGGGGAGCCGTCTCTTTCCAAACAGTTGTCCCAGCCGCTGATAGGGGCCACGTAGAGCGCGCTTTGCATTAGGTGCGTTACTTTGAACGAGCAATGCCACGAGAGACACTGCCGCGACGACTGCAGCGATATTCAGCAACGTCGGAGTGACCATTGTGTTCGAGAGATCGAGGGTCCCTCCCCCAGATAAGGCCAAGGTCACGGCCTGTTTACGATCATGAGACCATCTTCCATATGGATGTCCGTCGCAAGTATGTAAAACAGCCCTTCTCGAATCACACGACACCTCGAACCTTCCCAAAAAACAGGGGTATCCATTTCTGGTCATTTCAGTACTCTCGCAGAACATCTTCACTCCAAGGCTGGAATCGTACAACGATGTACTTGACATAGATGTGACACTACAAACGGATACCATCATAGCCTTGCCTTGGGGAGTATGAAACTTGACGCATTCTTCAGACTTGAAACAGCTTGAGAAAGCATCTCATCGACACTGAGTGATCCGGCGATCAGTTTCACATCCAAATTACGCAGAAGAAAGGGTGTCGTACATCACCCTTGCAGGCTTGACATCCTATCATGGAGCCGCAGTTGATATTAGCAAGAGCCAGGGGAAAGAACGGACGGAGCAAACGCACATTGATGGATCCAGCAACTTTGCCCATCAACCCTAATGAAAGGAGAATTAGAATATCAAGATGGCACAGCACACGTCGGTCTTACACATCCGTCCCTCAAGCGACTTTTCTGGATACTTCTCCATTTCGACATCGTGGGGTATCTTTCCTTGGGATACGAGCGCCGCTATTTCTTGCTGCTTCTGAGACTCCCATTCAGCAACATAGGGTGTCTTTCGGACACTCATTGGTCGACCAGAGTAAATTAGAGTTCGAACGGTGTCATCGTAACCGGCCGACACCACAAGTTCTTTGTGCTTGGGAGGAGCTCCTGCCTCCTCACTAGCAACAAAACGTGTTCCAACCCAGACACCAGAAGCTCCGTATCTTGCGAGATTCTGAGCACGAACAAACATGCAATATAGAAGGCACTCACGAAAGGGCAGCTGCTAGGCCACGGCCATCCGCGATGCCTCCCGCGGCGACAACTAAGATGGGTTCACCTGTCAATGGACTTCTAGCATTCTTGCAGAGATCAACGACGGCAGGGATGAGGATGGAGAAAGGGGTATCTCCGGTATGCCCTCCACCTTCACCACCTTGCGCACAAATAATATCAACACCTGTCACAGGAAATTTTAATTCAATGTTTTAGGGCAGCAATAACGGGGATGACCTTGGGCGAGGGCTTTGCTGACATGCTATCAAAAATATCAGACCTAGAGAGGGGGACGCATGTAACGAGCATACCTTGGGGTGTCCGATCATGCTACCATGAAGTCATATTAATGCAAGTGACCAAGCTGAAGGAAACACCTACTTCATCACAGGTATACCGGCCGCATGCAACTTGTCTACAGCAGACTTTGGGGGGACTCCGACTGCGCTCACAAACAGAGCTGCCTTGCTCTTGATGATGACGTCAAGGAGCTCATCAAGCTGACCTTTGGTATAATCATACTGCGAAAATAAGCTTCTGGGCTTGCCCTTGTCCTAAACACAAACTTACGTTTGTTTTCCTCGCATGTCCACCGACTTGAGGCAGAAGTAGATCCACACCAAAAGGTGCATTCTGGTCCTCGAGATGGGACTTTAATTCATCGATATTCTGCTGCAACACCTTGGGAGTTTGGCGAACACCACCAATAACGCCAATGCCTCCAGCGTTAGTGACCGCTGCTGCCAACTTTGGGCCAGCAGCGACGTTCATCCCTTCCACGTATGTTAGAATCCGCAGGTGTGAGAGAGTTTATATCACATGCCAGCCAACATGATGGGATGGTTGATCTTGAACAGCCTGGTCAACGGCGTGGAGAAGACTGGTTCTGAGGACGGCATTGTGAGCGTAGGACTGGGGGAAGTGAAAGTACGGGGAAGAGGCGGAAGGTGGAGAATCTGCATCCGTTCCCCGGCTGGATCATATGCATGATGCTGGTCATAGCTGGGAATGACAGTCTTGACATTCTTGGTTGCCGGCGCCGAACGATGCAGACTGGATGACGTAATCTGTAATAGCATCTTCGCTCTCGACCAGTGCGATGGCAGACAAGTGTCCAGTGGACCATGGTCAACCCTCGGGAGACAGCAGCTGTCCGGTAGGACAAAGCACACGCTCAACCTGGTCATCCTTGTTTTCAAACGGTTCACCGCAGTCAAATCAGCCCTCCTTGTCGGCCGAGCGCGAGGTCTCGTCGATACCGCGAGCAGCCGATGGAAACTGGGTGTACCCCTCGGAGGCTCAGTTCTTCGCAGCCATGGCTCGGAAAAATCATAATCCTCAAGCTGCAGATATGAAGACCATCGTGCCAATTCATAACGCTGTCAACGAGCGTGCTTGGTCTGAGCTCCTCAAATGGGAGTCTGGCAGAGGTGGTGCAAAGTGTGGTGGTGTTAAGCTCGTCACTTTCAAAGGGAGACCGCAAGATATGAGTCCAAAGGCCAGGTTGATGACATTCCTTGGGTATGCTTCTTTCTGCGTTCAGAGGCTCGTTGTGTTTACTTTGAATCCAGCTATTCAGCACCATTTGATCGGCATGACTGGATCATAGATCGCTGTGGTACCCAGCTCCGCTACGTGATCGACTTTTATACGGGGCGGTCGAACGGTGCTGCGGATGTTTCATTTTATCTTGACGTTCGACCTGCCTTGGACAATTGGGAGGGTGTCCGAATGAGATTAGAGAATGCATTTAGTAGTTTCTTGGATCTGAAAGACGGCAGTGTTGCTCCTCCCTCTTCCTGACTTGACTTGACCTTTTTTTTGCGTTAGAATATTGTTATTGTATACCTATTACACCGAGCAGCAGATCGCACAACCGTAAGGCCAGTGATAATGCATACAAGATAATTCACCGCTTTACTCGAACCTTGACCTTCTTGCGTGGTGGTTGCTCAGGCTCGTCCTCACTTTCGCTCTCTGATTCGGCAGAACCGTCTTCAGCCCCATCGCTGACCTCTTCCTCGTCATCCCATTCACCGACATCTTCACCCTCGCCCTCCCACTCCCCTTCATCATCACTTACTTCCCCTTCACTGTCAGGGTCATCCTTTGGCAAACCCTTGGACCCTTTTTGCTTTGCCTCCTCTTTCCGCCGTACATTCTCTTCCTGTTCCTCTCTTCGCTGCTTCCTCAACTTTTCTTTTGCTGCATGCGACGACTTGAGCGCAGAAGCCTCTGCTTTTGACTTTTTGACTACGATGGGCGTGAGGGATCAGTTTAACAATGCTTGATTGCACGAAAACTTACCGAATTCGTGGAACATCACCGCGCCCTCCTTTCCGGGGACCCCTTCCGTGATTTTGATAAGCCTCAACTCCATCCTAGGCCCGACCTCATCCAACTTGATAGCTTTCTTCTGTCCCTTTTTATTATTCCTCCCCACGTAATCATCCGCCAACGAGATTGCATCCGCATCGTCGCCTCCAACGCTCGAAGCAGACGATGCCGCCGACTCGTACCCTCCTTCACTCCCAGGTCCCGGCTCGCCTCGCTTTCTCAACAAAAAATCTGCCACATCCTTTTCATTCCCAAGGTCGAGTACGCCTGACATAGACGTGGATTTTTTGGCACCATCGAGGACGCGACGAACGCGTTTGGAGACGCCGTAGGGTTTGACTGTGATGATGTAGTGTCGGAAATCGATCGTTCCTCGTTCAGCGTTGTATGCTATTAGGACAATACGACGTGCCGCCGAAAGAGACATTGTGTTGGGTGAGAGTGGGGGGAACATAGATTGAAACGCTTTCATTAGGAGTGGTAGGTGTGGGGGCGTGGTCGGTGAGGGTGGAGGAAACGAGGCTAGTACGAGCTATGAGATCGAAATCGAGATTGTTAGTAGCTACATAACGATCCCAAGGAGAATTTGCGACGAACCAATGGGGCACTTAAATACTCCATGCCTTGACTTCGTGCCGAACGGGAGGTTTTTAACAAGTCTTTCATCAAGCTATACCGCTCGACACGGAAGCTAAACGTTGGTCCAGTCGGTAGCCGGACTATGCGCAAGGATGGGGCGAGGTCAGTAACCGTGAGGGCCATGAGATGTGACACTTTGAGTGCCGGTGCCATCGTTAGGAAATCTTTGAGTTTATTCCGTTTCCGCTCCTAAAAGTCCATTCCAAGCATTCAGAATCAGAGAAAATTGGAAGGAAAGCGCGGCACATACCTTGAGCCGGGTCGCAGTATTGGGTTCCATCACCTTTCGTAGATCGCGGACGAGTTGGGAGAGAGAAGAGCCGACCTGGCCATGCTTGATGATGAAGGACTTTGGTACATTGTCATCTGCCTTAGCATTCGCGCCTGCGCCCTTGAGATGCGTTCGATTCTTACGCTTGCGCGCCATCCTGAATATGCGATGCAGAAATTTCGGTATCGATTGCCTTTTCAGGAGGCTTTGCAATCGAGCATTCTTTGGCGTTGTTGTTCTGGAACTTTAGAATTCAATAACTGTAAACAAAGCATTGAATATAGCCGCTCAGTACCGTCACTGGCGCTGGGTCGCAGAAGCGTAAAGTCGAGGTCAGAGAAACACACCTCATCTTCGCTTTCCTTGTTCAGTACTCATGCCATCGTATAGGGGTGAAAATATCTGATTTAGCTAAAGAGAATGCGAGGGATTTGATCGAAAATATCGAGCGGGAAACGATGGGAGCTATGTGGATGACTGCACTGGAGGCCCAGTTCAGCAAACCATATTCGCAAGGTGTGTCGACTTTCATGAGTGTTCCGACCATCCAAGTTAACATGTTTTAGCTTAAATATTTCTTGATTTCGGAACACTAGTCGTATGAAGTATACCCACCAGATGAGCACGTCGTTTGTGATTCACCCTTCACAACTTCTGGCTCGGCGCTTGCGCATTCCCGTACTCCGAGATGTCTATTCATGGTCATGATTGACGCCACTTGACTATGTCAAAGCGGTCATAGGACAGGGAATGGTTTCCTATTGGTACCTTCAGCTTGACGATGATCGTGTGTCAGAACCCGTATCACGACGTTGGCCAAGCACATGGTAGGTCACTCGATTCCAACCAAATCTTCCATGCCCACCGACTCCCTCTCTTCCACAGGACTGTCCTACCACCAACGAAGTTACCAGGATCATTCACAAACGACTCGCACAATATATACCCTCCTTCGTGCCTCCAAAGAGGGTAAGTACTATCTGCATATCTGTCCATGCTACGGGACACATCCACTAATATCGTTCTAGGGACCTCACTCCCCTCGCCAAAGCCTTCGGCTTAACACATGACTTGAAGATGAAATATGCTGGGCATTTACACGGATATGTCTCAATATGTTCGGGTCAAGTTCGTCAGGGAGAGCACTGAAGTTGGGCTGATACCGCCCGTCTTCCCATACAACACGGCGGGAACCTGATGTCAAGTAAAGAAATGAACGAAGGGCATATTGAACGCGCACGCACTTTCCAAGTGCTGGGAAACATCCCCGAAACGCTCTACCAAGGGTCAGATGCAGGATCTGACAAGGATGATCCCTCACGTCCACGCGTCGAGTCTGCATCTGGTCTTGGTGGAACATGCGCGCCTACCTCGGATCGTGGACGCGAGATCCAACGGATGACCAAATTCGAGGGAGAAAACCTTACGCGGTTGACGATGAACAAGAAAGAAACACGGAGGAAGAAACGGGAGGAAGCAGACCTCACGCTTGGTGTCACTGGGTCCAGTCATGCCAGACGTCGTGGACGTGGTTTGGAAGATGAGTGACGAATACGAGGAACTTAGGAACAGGGGTAAGAAGTCAGATGCGTTGTCTCGTGCTAGTTGGACGAGGGAGCGGGATAGTGTGGATGGTGAGGAGGGTCGAGGCTCCTCAAGCTGAACGGGGCCGATTTGAGAAGGAGAGACGAGCACTGAGCAGGAAGACGGCGAAAGCTCTTAGAGGACTAGGAACGACTGTCTTCCCACCTAAGGGGATGCCTACGGGAGACTAGAAGCAAATAGTCCAAGTCAGCGTAGACTACTAAAAGAGGGTAATCCCCGGATTACTAGGCAACCAAGATCAGACACCACTGTCCAACCACTGTCAATCAATTCGTGTCCCCGGGCCGTCGATACCCGATAATCTCGACTTGAACTTGACGGTCACGACGAAATGGAGGATTTGGCTTGTGCGACACATCCCACACCCCAGACTCTCCCAGATGAACTTGTCTATCGCATCTTGCGTTACTGCGGCGGTATGAGCCCCCGCGAGCTCATCCGATTGCGCCTTTGTGAGTCTATTTTCAACCCGTGCATCACGTTGCCGATCTTCACTCTGGCCTGGACTCTTCCACACGATTTGTCATACAACACCTGGATCTTGCCGCCCTTCTTGGTTGCACCCCCCCAACTCCAAATGATTACCATTAGCTCCTCTCTGATGTCCTCGTTCTAGGTCTCAAAGCAATTTAACAATGTTGCTCGCGATATCCAGCTGTGGAAGGCGTGGTACGCCACCGCTCGGTTACCCCGTCCACCTGGGCCGTTCTCGTGGCAGTCCGCTCGGTCTCTTGAACGCATTTTGGTTCACTCAGAGTGCTTATCCCGTACATGGGCCTCACAGCCCCTCAAAGCTGTTTCAATCACTCAAGGTCCACGTTACAGGCCAATCAACACACTCAACATTCTCTTCGGAAGGTTGTTCGTTTGGTCGGGAGGGAAGCAATTTTTCGCCGAAGATCTCGAAGCTGGTTCCCGTCAAATGATTTGGGAGGCCGACCAACGAATCCGTTCATTCAAAATCTTCTCCATGGGATTCCCTGATGCACTCCGAGTTTATCTTGCAGTATCCTGCATCGATGAGTTAGAACCTGAGAAGCGACGGGTGTACGTGCATCCATTGTTCTGTTCTGCTGCTAGTTTTCACCAGTATCTTCTCTAGCAAACTTGTAGTGTTTTCCTTGCAGGACGAAACCAGCTCATTCGGACCCGTAATTCACGAGATGGACCTCCCGAATGATGTCACTCATATCGCCACCCAGTGCCAGTCACTTTTATTTTGAGTGTGCTCACAAATCCGGGAATGAGCACGTGCTTGTCGACCCCTGGACGTATACCCACCATTTAATAGCGACCTGTGAGTAGCAAATATTGATGAATCTCAGTGACGCTAAACGCTGTTCAGTATGGGGACAGATATGATGTCATGCCGGATGAAGTCTTGACAACGGGACCATATATTGTTTTCAGGTTTTACTCCTGGGATTTTAAAAGGGTCCAGATATTTATTGTTCCGAATCAACCACATTTGATCGATGGTTACTTGCGACTTCGCCTCACCCACCAGGTGCTCGTTGATGCCCCCGTTCTGATGCATACCCTTCGTGATCCAGTTATCAACTCCTTGACTGGTGACACTATCCTGAGGTTCTTCGCATGCCACAATGATAAATTCCATTACTACTGTGTCGACTTCACCTTGCCAGCCGCAGCTTCAAATTCCGCAGAAATCCTCTCCCTGGCCATTACCTGGAAAAACTTTTTGATTGCTACGGCAACTATGATGACGTCCAGTTGGAAGCTTCAAGTGATGGCTATGCGAGGGGACTTTGCATCCTTGACTTCACCTCACTTTCTCAGCCTGTTGCCAATATCTATAAATTCTCGATTGACGCGAGTGGAGAGGAATGCACGGCTATGGTCAGTGATGTTTTCAAGACTTCGGACCTTGGAAGTGTATATTGTCGTGCGTTTGACGGTGCAAGAGGAAGGATTTGTTATAGTAGGGACGGGCGGAAGGTTGACTCTACAGATCTCGTGGTGTTTGATTTCCAGTAGCTCGCTCTTAGCCATTACGGTAGAACTTACTTACCCACCTGTTGCGGTCGATCAAATGAGGAAACAACTAACGCTGGGAAGCGAATGAACGACTTTGATAACAACGGATAATACGTCAAACGCTACCTAATCATTCTACATCACCAAAGAAAGAATAGAAACATGAGTCAAAGTCACTAGGTCCCAGAGTCACGATAAGGGATACAGCATATTGAAGATCAAAGCTACACGGGAGAGGCGAGGATAGACAGAACGAAGCCACAGAAAGTGAAAGAGGTGTGAGTTCGGGTCATTCGCTAAAGATCAAATCAGATACGGACACATGCGGAGGCGAAACGAAAGGAACGATTATGCTATAATTCAGCCTTTGAAGATGGAGGAAACCAGTAGAGAAGGGAAGAAATTAAAATTCGAGGAACTTATAAGTAGTGGGTTCAAATCTCTGATGGATGGCAGGAGGGCTTTCCTCCATGATGAGTCCAGGCATGTCCTCCAAGGGTGGAAGCGGCAAGTGAAGGAAGTGACGGGTATCGTCAAGGGAAGTGGTATGGGGGATGATCGGCGCCTGTTGCAAAATTCATCCGTTAGTCAATCTTCGCCAAGGTAGGGAATTGGCGTGCCTTGATCTCGCAGCGTTCCAATGCATCCCAGTCCACGCCACGGAACCACGGGTGGTCAAGGATATCCTGTGGCCCACCGATCATATTTCCGAGGCGCTTGGTACGATCGGGATGCAAGAATGCCCTGATAAGCTCTTTGGACAGCCTGTCCATGGTGCGTGGCCAGTGGATTTCGCCTCGCAAAATCTTCTCGTAGATGCCATACGCAGTCTCGTGGTAGAATGGAGGATATCCAACGAGCATCTCGTAACAGAGGATTCCGCATGCCCACCAGTCTGCAGCCTTCCCGTGGCCCTCAGACTGAATAATCTCTGGTGCGAGGTACTCCGGCGTACCGCAGAGCGTCCAAGTACGGTCATCAACAATCTTGGCAAACCCAAAGTCTGTCAAACGAAGATAACCGCGCGAATCTAGAAGAAGGTTTTCGGGCTTTAGGTCGCGGTATATGATGTTGAAGGAATGTAAGTATTTTAAGGCAAGGATGATGTTAGCGAGATAGAACCGGGTGACGTCAGAGGTGAACTTCTGGGCTCGACGAAGATGAGTGAACAGTTCACCGCCTGGAATGTAGGACATGAGCATGTAAATGTTCAGACTGTCCTGGAAGGTCGCGAAGAGATCCACGATAAAAGGATGTCGCACTCGTGAAAGGATGTACCGCTCAGCGTTGACATGCTCAACTTGACGTAAGCGAACAATTTCAACTTTACGAAGGACCTTCATAGCAAAGATGTTCTTGGTACCGTGGGTCGCTGTCTTGAGGCGAACCAAAATGACCTTTCCGAAGGTTCCCGTACCTGCAACATAATAAGCAACGCAAATACCAAGGTGCAACGGCGAAAATTCACCCAAAGCTCCCCTCACTTCAAAATCGGACAATTTGAGGACACCTGGTTTTTCTACGTGGACCTCCTCATTTTCGAGTGAACGGGTAGCTGTAGTGGGTGGAGTGAGGGGTGGATGTCCATGTGGGTCGATGGGTTGCCAGTGAGGTTGAGGTACCTGCAAGGGTGGAGCTAGGTGTGATTGCATCTGAGGTTCCTGAGTTGACGGCTTCTCTGGATACGGAAAATGTTCCTGAGGCATTACTATGGGGCCAGAGCGACCAGCATCCGCACCATCCTCGCTATGGCCCGGAGATACTGGAGGCGTCATCAGAGCCTCGTATACCATGGGTACAGACTGGCGACGGAATGGTAGTATCTCTGAGGCTAGTGTCGAGGTTGACTGGGGTGTGGGCGCATGAAAATGATCCATGGTGATGTGATGGCTGATTTGGTTTTGATAGAGTATACAAGAAGTTCGGGGTGACGTCGAGGTGAGGCTCGACGGACCGAAGAGAAGGGAAGGAGAAGAGAGGCTACAGGAGCGGTGGAGAGTTTGTCGGGAAGGATTGGTGAATTCGGTTGTGGATTAAAGAGAGCTGGGGGATACCTAAGATGGATGTCAATAGCTGGGGGAGAGACAATCACATATTGTTACACACAGATATGGCCTAATTCGGTGAGGATATGGAAATATTGGGCAGGCCTTGGATGGAGGGGATACTTATGGGGAGAGTGTGAGCTAGTGTGAGTTGGGTACAGGTCTGCTCTGCCGACTCACGGGTAACCACGTGTATGGCAACTTGAGATCAATTCTAATTTCTCTCGACCCCGACTGTGGGTAAGTAATAAGCTTTATGTCTCTTCCTCGGGCCCCCCACTGGATGGCCTACAATAATACGATTGCTTCTCATGCTCTCATTGCGTCAAACGCTCACCGTCAGTCTCAATCCAATAGCGTCCGAAGTTTGCCGCACTGCTCAAGATAACGATGAATCGGACTCAGTGAAGAACTGGGGACGAATGGTCTTGTGGATGAACACCACGATATGTCCCTATGCAGTTTGGTGTGTCAGAAAACGTCAACGACTCGCCTCCAGGCTCCGAATCACAATCAGGATGAAACCAGGCTACTCCGATCCGTGTCCGCTCGTCAAAAACTCGCCCATGTACGATGCTCACCCGACGTCACGCTATAAAGGAAATACTAACTTGGATGGCTTCAACTTCTCTTCGACAGAGACCCACTTGTTACTCCAGTAGTACAGATTGAATATTAGAAAGGCCCTGCTCCCAGAACTTACTAATACTTACTAATAACTTACCGCTGAATTCATCCACCCATTGTACTCAGGGGTAAACATTTACATAAGCTGTACACCTCGCCGTTGGCGTTCGTCCACCACCATGTCTCGCACGGCCAATGTTGGAGGATGGCTAAGAGGCACGACCGTACGGAAGGGCGGTAGCGCAGCAACAAACTCTCATCTCACCCGATCCAACACGCCTCAGGTCCAGAGCACATCCACGACTATCTTTGGCGGTGGTGTCAAGGATGCATCTGGTAGAACTGCAGAGTACTTCGTGAGTTCGACGCGCACACACCGAGCACTCGTACGTTTACTGATATTGGCATAGTCCATGGACGATCAATGTCCTGTCTGCAAGTCGGATCGATATCTCAACCCAAAGCTTCGCTTGCTCGTAAGTTCATGTTATCACAAAATGTAATTGCTTCCTCGGAGACTTTTTTTGCAAACCACAACTCAATATCATTTGTACACTCAGGTGTGAATCGTGCATTGACCGATTATTCACACTCGGACCTGCTCCCTGTCCCATATGCCAAAAGATACTCAGGAAGCTTGCGTTTGCACCCCAGACTTTCGAAGACCTCACGGTGGAGAAGGAAGTTGCAGTACGGAGACGCATAGCCAAGGAGTATGACCCTTTCCGTTTCAGTTCGCTTGTAAGTGATTCTCACAGCGTGTTCCCGTAGCTTCAACAAGCGCCGAGAAGACTTCCCCGACCTTCGGTTGTACAATGACTACCTTGAAGAAATCGAAGACATCAGTAAGTTCGCGCGTTTACGGTCTCCCGAGTTTGTTTCTAACTTGGATCAAAGTGTTCAACCTCATCAATGACATTGACATTCCGGAGACGGAGGCTCGGATAGAGAGATATCGCAAAGAGAATGCTCACCTGATCGAGGTCAATTTACGAAGAGAGGAACAATACGCACAAGCACTCAAAGATCAAGAAGAACAAGATCGATTAGAAAGAGAGCAGCGTACAGTAGAAGCCCGAAAGGAGCAAGAAATGGAACGCGAGGAGAAGGAGAAAGGTCGGCGAGAAATAATCGATCGACTCGAGACAAGCACCAAGGACGCTGCGAGAGTGATTGCAAAATCTCGCGCCCAGGCGAACAAGCGGTTGGCTGCTCGGTCTGTTGGCACCACAACGGCGAAGAGCGGTTCCCAACTCCTGCGCTCGCGTGCAGTCCAGAGTACCACCGTTCCCGATGTGCCACATGTCCCTCTACAGGACGACTGGTATGCGTATGAGGATATGTACACCTTGCGGGACAACTACGACGATGTTTACAGTGAGGCGGTCAGAGAGGACCGAGAAGGCCTCATGAGGGCAGGAGGTTACCAAGTACACGAAGCCTGGGAGAGGGCCGTGCGGTCGGCTGTGACTGCGCTGTTTCTGCCACCGCTCGCAGGAGTTCCTGGCACTCAGGCGGAGAACCCACCTCCAAGTATTGCAACCTGCACTTGATTATCGACTGATGATCAACTATGCGATGTACAATAGATGCTTTGATGGGGGGAATTATACCAAAGTGTGCACGATGAAGACTGAATGCTTCGAAAGATCATCACATGACCTCACTATAAACGACCTTGCGCTGGCTCTGCTCCTCGTCCGACAATGGTTCACCCATGGTGAAATAAAGGAGTTGGTAGCAAGGGTTTTTCCTGCAGGCAAAATTCAGGTTCATTGAGGCCCCAAGTAAACAAGAGTGATCTCACCTGTGTCTTGGGATTAACCTCATTCCTTTAATAACCAGGTCCGGCGCCAGGGTTCGAGAGACCAGAGAGTGTCTCGCACTTTTTGCCCCTTTCCCTTCCGAGGCTTCTATGAAAACTACATCGTCGTCAGGATCCTGCTCCTGACGCGGTCGCTTGTTTGAAACAGGGGAGTTGGATCGTTCGCGACGTTTGCCTTTCCCAACTACGCTAGAGGACTTCCACTCTACGCTGTTCGGCCCAGCCGAAGCCGCCTCGCGGATGTCGTCCTTGATTCGGCTACGTTGATAGTTATCAATCAAGTGTTCTCTTCGCTGGCATTTTGTGAAGAAGTCACCTGGACGGATCAAAGACGAGCAAGTGCACATCGCTATTCTTCGCAATCTCAAAACCCACGATGGTTACAGAATGACCTTCAAACTGCATTATGATAGGCATCTTCTTTGTGGCCACAACAGGCGACGTGGAGAAGAGTACTAGTGCAGTGTTGACATCTCCCTTGGGTTTCAACTCTTCAGAGAAGTAGTTGACAACCCAGGATGTCAAAGCATCGAACCCTGTGAGATAATCTGAGCGGAATGCCTCAATTGAACAAGTGAAATGAACCTCGGGGGGATTTCTCGACATCAAAATCCAAGAGCACACAGCTAAAATCAAGGTCTGGATTATTCCAAAACAGTGGTGAGATATCAGCACGTACGGGATTCTGCGAGAAGTGAAAGCGACGTAAAGTTCTAAGGGAGTGCGTTAGTGGGCGAATGTCAGTTCATCTTTGACGAAGACTACCTCCAGTACCAATTTGTTTCCGGGTATCTACCAACTCATGGTCTAATTCCTTAGCACCAATGGCATCGTAACCTGCAAATTGTGTCGGTGCCAATAGCATCACAGTACTTCGAGTACGCCACCTTGCTCCCAAGCGTCTTCTACCCATTGTTGTAGATTGCGTATACCGGGGGGTATTGGTTCAGCAAGGTGAGCGGAGTAACTAGTCTGGATTTGCTGATCCATGAGCGCGGCACATGCCATCAAGAAGTTGCGATATCTGCATTATGATGCCCGGTGAGCCCAGTTGACAATTTCCGAAGTCAGAGAAGCCCACTTGCCCACAACCCCACTCGGCGTCGGACGGTTCGCGACGGATGTGAGGCGTCCGTTCGTGACATAAGACAGCCCGTTGAGTGAGACCAATTCTGTGGAAATGCTTCAACGCATCCTTCAAAATTGGGAGCACGCCTACCAAGGCGGAGCTCAGGAGTATCCAAATAATGAGCACAAGAGGGCTTACCCGGTGTATAATTCGCTGGTGGGTCACTTGCCTGCGCGGGACACCAGAAAATGTCCTCGTCCTCCTTTTTCCTCACCGTCAGCGCGTTCTTGATTTTCTTTCCGACTGACTTCCTCGGATTAGTCGACGAGGTGGGATTCGATCGTCCGCGTGTGGCCCTGACACCTGGTGGATGCGTTGAGCATAGGGATGACATTAGATGCACTGGATGGTGTACCATCGGAGTGTCGTTCGTCGTAATGAGCTTGACATTCGGCCTCGGAGAGACCATTGAATTTGAAGGAGCAGAGCTGGCAGGCATGGTCGTTTGCAGGACGGCTTCTACTGGTCAGAAAGAGTGGTAGGCAGAGCAGAGACATGAACGGGTTACTTTGGTGGTTTATACTCTAACTCTATGATCTGTACCTCGTCGTCTGACATGCCACGGTCTCCGAGTCTCCAGGCTGTCACTGTCAGGGAGCTGTACGCGTGAGTGGCGGTGCAAATCCAGCAATATAGAGGGTGTTATGTAAGCGACTAAGTACGCCAGCTTTGGGACGCGCGTTCGTATATACCAGTAATCTGTACGAGACTACTACTACCATCTCAATCCATGTCCAGGTCTTACGATCGCGGTACGTATCAGCTCTATCTGCATCGCGCCCCGCTGATATCGTGCTCAGCACTCACCGTCTTCTCGCCCGACGGTCACTTGTTCCAGGTATATTCTGGCCGCGTCATACCGATCCTCAATCTCACCGTGCATTTGTAGGTCGAGTATGCGCTCGAAGCTGTCCGAAAGGGGACGTGTGCAGTAATGATATCTCGCTTGTATCCCGTTGACCGTATCTCACCCTCGTACCTAGGTTGGAGTGCGAGGCAAGGATGTCGTCGTACTCGGTGTAGAGAAGAAATCCGTACTGCAATTACAAGATCCCCGCACTGTCCGCAAGGTCGTGATGCTCGATGATCACATCTGCTTGGCATTTGCCGGTATCACATACATTCCCTTTACCAGTGATCATCCCAAGCTCACCTCCCGAAAGGTCTGACTGCTGACGGCCGTGTCCTCATCGACAAAGCACGGATAGAATGCCAAAGTCATCGGTTGACAGTAGAAGACCCGGTTACTGTGGAATATATCACAAGACACATCGCGGGTATTCAACAGGTCTGTATCGCTGTAGAGATGTCGTTGTGCCCTCGATTCAGTCCCTAACTTGGCCTGTTAGAAATACACGCAATCGGGCGGTGTCCGCCCCTTCGGTATTTCAACACTCATCGTTGGTTTCGACCCCAGCGACACCAGACCAAGGCTCTATCAAACGGAACCTAGCGGTATCTACAGTGCATGGAAGGTAAGTGGGCGATATTGGTCCCCTCTGTATAGATTATCCTTAATAATCCTTTCAGGCGAATGCTATCGGCCGCTCATCGAAAACAGTACGCGAATTTTTGGAGAAGAACTACAAAGAGGATATGTCACGTGAGGAGAGCATCAAGCTGACGGTCAAGAGTCTTCTCGAGGTTGTACAGACGGGAGCAAAGAACATCGAGATCAGTGTTATGGAAAGCTATGGCAAGATCACTGTGAGCTTTTTTCCCATTCATTCCTATCCCCTTGGGGTGCTGACTAGGACTCGTAGAATTTGGAGCTCTCGGAAATTGAGGGGATAGTGAGCGACATCGAGCGGGAAAAGGAAGCCGGTAAGTTGACTGTTATCGTGCTATTTATGACGCGCTGACGAAAGTTCAGAGGCGGAGAGGAAGCGTTCTCGGTTGGCAGCAACAGCTGCTGGTCAGGCTGCGATGGCATCGAGGGTCGATGCAGGCCAATCATCGGGATAGTGAATATGAGACTTTTGTACCAACAATATCCAAATATTCGCTCCATGAGTACCGCATAACAGCCTATAAGATGAGCGGATATTTTGGAACGCACTCGATGGTTGTTTGTTAAAAGCTTTAGAAATAAACAAGCGATATCATACATACACGTAGACATACCGCCACGCCCGGCATAGCCACTACACTGAGTGTCAGCGTTCGAGGGTCAGACCCACCTACCGTCAGCGCTAGTTATGCATCACTCATATCTTGCATCGACCCCGCGAATAGCCCAAAAGCATGTCCTGCTTTCAGAAATACTCGCCGTGACCTCAATCATGCGCAAGAACTCGCGGTGGGCCTCAGCAGCTCATACGCTCAATGCTCGCGATTCCGCGCTCGCAAGGGACCTCGGCCTTCGGAGAACAGGTCCAGGAGAAGCCAACCAACGTTCCGGGAAACACTCCCAGGAAGCAGATCTAATGGCTGGCTTCCAAGACCTCAAGCGGACCGTACGGGGCTCAGAAGGTGAGTCCCGGTCATACGTGTGGCCCATAGCTCACGATGCTCTAGATATCCAAAGTATACCCCTCCCTGTGCTTCTCGGTCCCTTCTTTGCGCTCATCCGATCTCCAATCTCGACGGGCCCCATTACATCGGCGGCTCTCTCTGCCCTTCACAGTTTCTTCGTATGTGCATTAATATCAGCTAACTCCGTCGACCTGGAAATAGCTCTGGTCGAACTGAGCAGCACGGTATCGCACTGTAAATTTGAGGCCAGCGACTCATCGGGCGATGAAGTCGTTTTGCTCAAAATCATGACCGTCATCCACGATTGCATGGTTGGCAGTAGCGTAGGGGCATTCCTGGGCGACGTGGAGATCTGCGAAATGCTGGAAACCGTTCTGACGACGTGTTGTCAGATGAGGCTAAGTGGTTTGTGTCATTGTTATCCGTTGTTTCGCGTTCCTCTCATGAGCAGCTCGA
This sequence comes from Chalciporus piperatus, assembly GCA_038093975.1. Classification (NCBI taxonomy): domain Eukaryota; kingdom Fungi; phylum Basidiomycota; class Agaricomycetes; order Boletales; family Boletaceae; genus Chalciporus; species Chalciporus piperatus. Next base: position 57,501 of record JBBPTG010000077.1, read on the forward strand.
AGAGGTCTTGCGGCGGTCGGCTGAGTCAACGATGCTCTCGATAGTCCGAACGATATTTGGACGACTCTACGAATTTAACACAAAGGAGGAGGAAGCTAAGCTTCGGATCAACGAAGAGGAGCCTCAGCACGGCGAGCTTAGCATGTCTGTTTCCACTACCACGACTTCTCAATCACAGAGCGAACCAATGGATTCCGGAATTTCTCCAGACGTACAGACGCAAGAGACTATCACCCCAGCTCCAGAGGTCCCTGTTTCTACATCGGCCGATTCACAAGACAAACCTGTGGTTGAAGGGACTGTTCCATTGGTCGTTGTACCTCGACCTTGTGGGTTCTACTTCGTGCTTCTAAGTCCACACTCACGTGTTTTATTTGGCAGACGGGCTTCCCGCCCTCTTAGAGCTACTTCGTGTGCTTGTCAATATTCTGGATCCAAATGACCCAGTCCACACGGATTCGACGCGGTTGACTGCTCTCAGTATCTTGAATGGTACTATCGAAACCTGCGGTACCAAGATCGGCGAATACCCATCACTTGCGGTTCTGGTTCTGGATCACGGGTGTAAATACCTCTTCCAGCTTGCACGTTCCGACAACCCTGCTGTGCTGCAATCGGCTCTGCGAACAATCTCTTCATTATTCGAGACAATGCGACCACACCTAAAACTGCAGCAGGAGCTTTATCTGGCATTCAGCATCGATCGCTTGGCAGCCCCTCCTCTACCAAGAGCCAACACGACGAAAAAGGCTCAGACAAGCTCACCGCGTCCGGGTACACCTGCTTCCTCGACTCCGACCCTCGGACCCGTCGATACAGAGCTTGAGCTAGAGAAAGGTAGCCCTGTGCCTTCCCGCCCTCCTGTGCAACCAGCTCGCGGAGACACCCGTGACTTGATTTTGGAGACACTGAGTCAGCTATCGCGGCATCCCAGTTTCATGGTCGATCTTTACATGAACTATGATTGCGACATCAATTGCGAAAATCTCTTCGAACGGTTGATCGAATTCTTGACCAAGGTCAGTTTGTGTTGTCTCAGTTCGTCTTCGGCTTCATGGGTTCTCTTAGGGGGTCTACACATGGCAATACTCGTCTACATCGGACGCACAGCAACTGCATTCACAACTGCATTCACAATATCTTTGTCTGGATATGTTGCTGGCATTCGTGAATGATATGGCTGCACGCGCGCAGGGGGTGGGTGTAACATTGTCTTATCATGCATGTGCTTATCAACCCTCATGTTTGGGATGCAGCAAAGCGAAGCTTGGAACACGGTACGTTTTTCTACCTTGACACGGTTTTGCATACGTTGAGTTCGCCTATAGGAATTCTTGTCTCCAGAAGAACTGATGCAAAGCAAATCCAGGAAGAAGCTCGTGTTAACGGGAGCAGCTCGTTTCAACTCCAAACCAAAACTCGGGCTTGCATTCTTAGAAGAGAACAAACTCATATACTCTGACCTCTCTCCAGAGGTGACACGGACAAAGAGTTTGGCAAGGTTCCTCAAGAGCTGCACTCTTCTAGACAAACGGTTACTCGGGGACTACTTGTCCAAAGCCGACAATCTGGATTTGCTAAAGGAGTTCATGAATTTGTTCGACTTCAAAGACGTGAGTGACCTCTCTTTCAACAAGCGTGGCTGACTGGCGCATACGTCCACAGAAACCGGTGGTAGATGCCATGCGAGAGATGCTTGAAACGCTCAGACTTCCTGGAGAGGCTCAGCAAATCGACCGTATAGCAGAGACATTCGCTACAGTTTACTTTGCCACAAAGCCCGGTATGTAGGACGTCTTCGACACGACTCGATCGCTAATGTTTGTTGATCAATCCCAGCGGAAATCAAGATACAGGATGCTGTCTATGTGCTTGCGTTTTCTATCATCATGCTCAACACGGACCTCCACAACTCGCAGATTCGGGTGAGCTTGGTTGATCCTGTATTCACTCTCAGATAACTCATGATCATGTAGAAACGAATGTCGATAGAAGATTACCAACGGAATCTAAGAGGACAGAATGATGGAGAAAACTTCTCACCCGAGTTTCTAGTACGGATTACCCTGCCCCTCATTTACTCTGATTGACCTTGTCCAGCAAAGCATTTATGACTCCATACGCAAACGTGAAATTATTATGCCGGGGGAGCATACTGGTCAACTCGGGTTTGAATACGCATGGAAAGAGCTGCTTACTCGTTCGCGTCAATCAGGTCCGTGTCCAGCCCTCTTTGATGTGTTCGTGACTAAGGTTGCACTGTAGGACGCTTCATGACGTGCAACTCCGCACTCTTCGATCTTGACATGTTCAGGACGGTATGGAAGCCGGTCATATCTGCCATTGCCCATGCCTTTATCACATTTGATGATGAATATGTGATTGAGCGCGCAATATCTGGGTTCCGTCAATGTGCCACGCTTGCAGGGCATTTCAATCTGCCAGATGTCTTTGATTTCGTTGTCGTTTCGCTCTCACAAGCCACCGGCCTCTTGTCAGAGAACCTACCCGCTCACGTCCCCAACTATCCGGTGGTCGAGGTGGAAGGACATTCTGTCACTGTTTCCTCGCTCTCTGTCAAGTTTGGTACAAATTTCAAGGGACAGCTGGCCGCGGTGGTGTTATTCAACATCGTCAACGGAAATGGCAATGCACTTCGTGAAGGCTGGACGCAAGTGAGACGTGTGTTTTCACAGTCGTCACTCCGGAACTAAATTCCGCTATAGATTTTTGAGATGTTCGAGAATCTCTTCATGCATTCCTTGCTCCCCACAAGGATGTTACAGATGGAGGACTTCCTTGGTGGTGTGACGATGATACCACTACGCGGTGCTCAACCTTCGCGACCAGCTCCAAGGAGCGATGGCGGCGGCCTTCTTTCAGCCTTGTCATCATATCTCATGACCCCCTACAGTGCAAGTTCTGATAATCTCGTACCTGAAGCCACGGACCAAGAGATAGAGAATACGCTATGCACGATTGATTGTATTGCATCCTGCCGCCTAGACGAGCTTTACGCGCAGATCGTGTAAGTGCATGCCGATGACATAGTTCTACTCATCTGACTAATCTCCAGGAAACTGGATTCTGAGGCCCTGGTTGCTGCCATCAGAGCGCTCGAGGCTCTTGCACACGAGAGAACTATTGCGAGATTGAAACAGGAGTCAGACGACGTTTCCAGCCCGTACAACGGAGTAACCGATGGGACCTATGTACTGCCCTACGATCCTGCTGCTGTCTTCCTGCTGGAAACGATGGTGAGCATTGCATGTCATACCACCCAGTGTATCGAGGAACTATGGTGGGTTTGTGTTCTCCTGAACGTGCGTCTGTAACTGAATCTTGCGCGTTTCTAGGCCGGTTATCTTCGAACACCTATCGGCGCTGTTATCGTCTTCGACTCACTATAGTGTGCTACTCATTGAGCGAGCCGTCGTTGCACTTCTGCGTCTTGCTTTGATTTTGGTTCAAAAGGTGAGTGATGATGCGCCTACTCGAACTGCACTTGATTGCAAACAATGTCTGGAACCAAGGGTGCTTTGCGCGACCAACTCTACATATCGCTCGACCTGATTGCCAACTTACCACCTTCCGTTGCGAATTCTGTTTCCGAGCATGTGGTTGCAGGCGTAAACTTGATTCTCCAACATACTGCCATCGCTAGGTGAGCATTCGTCGTCTGCTAAAGTAGTTGACGGTTATTGACGGCCGACTCTAGCACACAAACAGAATGGACCGTGATCTTTGCGACGCTCCGTTCAACGATCTCGAATCCTGAGGCAGCTCGGTCCACTTTTGACATCGTCACGAGTTTCGCTTCGGAAGGGCAGGGCCAACGGATAACTCCAGACAACTTCTCTGCTGTCTTGTCCCTCCTGGACGACTTTGCAACCGCCGCAGCTGCATCGATACCGCTTCAGCAACCAAGACCTCGCCGAGCACAGCAGCAGCCTCCTGCGGAGTGAGTACCATCTCATCTGTTTTCCTCAGCCGCTCATCCCATGTGCCAGTTCTCCCCCAATTGATCGCGGACGCAAGGCCGTTGATCTCACATTCGACTTGAAGAGGTTCATGGTACCTTTTGCGGAATCTACAAAGTTGCAACCCGGACAAGGTGAGCGGCCCCTTCCAGACCGTGGAAGTTGCGGCTGACATTTTCGATAGTTTGGCGGCAGTACTGTCTCCCGGTAATCTCGTCTTTAGGCAGACAATCGACAAACCCGTCGCGACTCGTTCGAAACACTGCCATCAACCAACTACAGCGCCTCTTGCTCGGCCCTCAGCTTGTCTATGACGAAACGGACCACGGCCAAGTGGAAGAGATTTTCAACAGCGTGATTTTCCCTATCCTGGACGAGCTCCTCAAACCTCAGGTATACCTCGTCGATCCCCAAGGCATGTCAGAGACTCGATTGCGGGCATCTGCATTGCTTTGCAAGGTCTTCATGCACTTTGAGGTGCGGGATAGCCATCGAAAGACTGATATCAGGATTTTGTGGATCGAGATCCTAGACTTGCTCGATCGTCTGATCAGCGCGGAGAAGAGTGGACAGTTTGTATGTCCCATGTTTGTTCTGCGAATCCTACGACAGTACTGACCCAAGCATGTATAGTATGAAGCCGTTTCCGAATCACTCAAGAATGTGGTCTTGGTGATGAATGCTGCGAGTATCCTGGTCCCGCCGCCTGCTTCGGAGGACAACCGGGACGAGCAGCAGCGCACTCTGTGGACTGCAACGCAAGCAAGACTGGAGCGGTTCTTGCCAGGATTCTTGTCGGAGGTTGTCCCTGCACCTCAGCCGGTGTCTACAGCCGACCCGAAACTGGCTGCCCAGCGCTGAACGAGATCAAAAATAGTTGTATTTTCTGTAAGACCACAAAATAATCTGACATTTATGGGAACACAATACTAGGGACCTGCTGGGAACAAGAGAATACACGAACATCTTCAGAAGAACTTCATCTTGGACGTGCTGTTGGGTGTATGATGAGCAACAACATATCGGGACATCTAATCAATGAAGCGAAATTACATACCGAATGCGAGAGTAAACTCCAGCAAGGATGAAACATGGCGCAACAGAATATGCCAACAACCTCACCAATGACTCGCTGTGAGCGGTGACCCAGTCAGACCAAGCGCCTCCGAGGTATGCGGTGAACAAGACGGTCGGGAAAAGGAGATATCCTGACAGCCTAGGAACCAGACTGTATGTCAGCTCGGAGTAGATGACGCGACATTGTAAGTCTACCTATGAAATTTCCACATCGCTTTGGCTTTCATTCCTCCACCCCAGAAAGCGCCGCCGAACCAGACTGTTGAGCCCCCAACAAGGAGTTGAACGACCAACCACAGAGTAGCGATAATTCCGAATGTCTATGATGTGCATGAGCAACCAAGGAGTCGAGGACGAATTCAACACACGCACACCGTGCCAAGTGGTGAAATGCTCTTTGCCATGACTCGCTTTCACGTAGATCATGATCAACGTTCCGGCGAGAATGAGGGGGACACCGAGAACGGCGGCGCCGATTTTGTGCCGTTCAAGACCAGCAGCCTTGGTTCGGGGTTGAGAGGTGGGCTGGAGGGTCAGAATACCTTTACACAACGATGGAGTTTTGCAGTCAGCGCTTAAAGAACGGGGGTGGAGAGGGTGCGCACTGCGCACGTACTGTAGGTAACGCAAGCGATGGCCAGGCTTTGCAAGAGAGGGTGATACTTGAACCAACCGAGCGAAGTCGGGTCGTTACTGAAGACGATAGCCCATGTCACCACCACGAAGACCTGGCAGTACGAAAAAGATTGTCAGATACGCGACGTCGTCGTCCCACAACAGGGGGCACGATATCTTACAGAGACCGAAGCCTGGCGAAAAAGAAAGGATTAAATGCGAACGAAGGAACGACCAGAGCGCTCAGACGCACCCAAACGACAATACCCGCTGACGCGTCGCCTTCGCGGCCTTCTGGCTTGACAGCATCAGAACCCATGGTTGGCAGTCTAAGAGTGTCAGAATCGGAGACTTCAAGCGAAAGTAATCCTTGCTGTTCTTCAACAACCTGCAGTTCAAGTTCTTCGTGAGCATTGTGGGTCGGTTCGGTGGTCGACAGGACCATCGCGTAGTAAGTTTGTACAACTTATCAACGCATACCACATAATACCGCACATACTGTAATTCGCTCGGAGCTAGAGTGCACACTGCCCGTTTCATTCCTGAACTATGCTCCCAATGGCAGTCTGACAACGCTGCGGACAGTCAACGGCATCTGGATGACCGAGCAAGTTGCAGGTATCGCAAGCGAATAACTTGGCAAATATCGACATCCCAGCATCTTGTCGGCATAATGAATTTATCATGTCGCAGGTCGCGAAATTAATATCAGGGCCAACGAAGCTTCCACGCCGCCGGCTTTAACACGCTAGAGCCTCAGTAAAAAAAATTCCATTTAGGATCAACAAACAGCCCGGTGGAAAACATTGATAATTAGCTGATTAAAACAACACTATAAGTCAGCAAATACAGCAAGCATAGCAACTTAAACAACATGAGAACGGGGTCAGAACATGGCGTGCAAACGAAGTGACAGAAAGAAGCGGAAACCTGCAAATTACAAAGCCCTGAAAACAAATATCTTCCTAGATCCACACGTAGCTTTGATGTCCAAGTGACCACGTCACTGGTCCAGTCGGGGCCATGACCCTTCTTCCTTCCATTTTTCGACGACCTCTCGCAAGGTTTCGTGGTCAAACAATGGGCGTTTGAGTTGATATCCAATGACGGTCTTGATCTTCGCATTGCTGTAAGCCACCTTGTGTTTAGATAATGCAAATCTGTCCATGTATGCGTTCAATGGCGTGTGTGTTATTGGTGGGTTCGAGTTCTGAAGCATTTCCGTCCAAGTTCCCACATGATGTTCATTAATTTCCTCGACCAGATCATCAAGCTTGAGCTAATGGGCATCAAACGTCAGCGTCAGGAACCACTATCGCACGACGGGGCGAAGAAAGTGCGGTACCTTGGCCATTGTTGTCTCAAAGTTCGAGTAGAACTCATAGGTGGTTCCGAAATATTCGGTGATCATCAAACCCCCCTTTGCCAGTGTCGTCTCGGAGTCATCCACTAGATTAAATAGCGGAGCGATGGGTTTATCGTCCGGTGAGCACGCCCCATCCACCTCCTTGACCTTGCTCTTTTGATTATGGAAGGGTATCTTCTCTCCAGCGAGAGAGTTGGCTTGTTGACGGCCATGTTGATTCATCCACCCTGCACACGCCCATAATGCGCCTGCGACGTCCTCGACGTGAACGGTGTGGACAGGTTCCTTTCCTGGACCCCATCTAGATATGCAAGTCAGGAGTTATCATAAATAAAAGAGGGACACGCTTACATCGTTTTCATCGGTTTCTGCATATACCCATATATCGATGCGACGGTAATGACCAAGGGATCTTAACGCTGTGTCAGCATCCTAGAACCCAAAGAATTGTGATGTCTCTCACAAAGGCCCCACTCCACATATGGACCGTACACGAAGCCGCACCGGAGAATGACAAGGTTAAGCCTTGCGGGGAGTGAGCGCATTTCCAAGACTGAGTATTTCAAGAGGACTTACCCTTCAATGGACGCCAGCATGCGCAGTGTCTCATGCCACCAAACGTCAAGTGGTCTTACAGGTTTGACATCCTCTTTCTCGTCATGGGAACCCTTATCAGACGATTCATACACGGGTTGTTGTAGGCGCAAATATGCCTTCACGTTCCGCTTTGCAGCCTCCAAAGCAATATTGCGGGCAACCGTGAATGTTAACTGGATCGCGATCTGTATACGAAGAGGTATGATGGACGACGTTGATAAAGAAACAAGTGGAACATACGACTTCTCCGCGATCGTGGTTGACTTCACCAGTGAGATCAAACACGTATGAATAAGGCGCCTGTCCCGCGAGGGGATCGAACGCGGAAGCAACAGCGGCTTATATGATTTAGACGGATATGTATGGGAATGACAGCTCGCTTACTGGGAACGGTGAGGTTTGCCTGACGGTATTCAACATTTGGCTGAGCAAGAACTTTTGGGAAGTCTGCCCCCAGGTAGCTGTGGGGTGATCAGTCAAGCAATGTTTGAGATGGAAAGATTGCACTCACGTCGTTGGGGGAGAGACAGAGAATTTATCGACTATGCGTAGGTGCTGAATACATAGGAAGGATGGGAATGAATGAATGAGAGTTTGGCTAGGAATATCGAAGCATACCGAAACGAGACGCTCTCCCTCTAGGGGAACTAGAAGGGTAGCGAGCGCGCGGGAGAAAGTATTTAGACCACCTGAAAAGAATCGGGCATTGATGGGTATGGGTGAGATGGAATGAGGATAATAAAACCGTACCGAATATGATAGCATTGGGCTTGTCTGAACTGGAAGACATGGTGGAGTGGAGGGAGGGTATTTCGTGCACGATCAATTCTGACGGTGAGGCCTTTATACTTGCACGTCGCGGAGGCAACCAGATCGAGATTCGAGTGGTTACGTAATGACTGGATCAACGGAAGCTGATGTACACTCAAGTGGATGGAATCCAAGTCAATTCTCTTCTAAGTAATCGACTAGAGTGCCAGCATCAATATTACCGTATCGCGGGCTGAGGCAAACCATGCTATTATTGACGTCTCGGAAATGGGAATTCTAGGCAGGGAAGACCGCCACCAGAAAACTGTTTGTTGACCGAGTGAATTGGATTGTCCGTACCCGCACAGGAACGGAAAACATGAAATTTAAATCGACAATTGCAATCAACACAAATATGGAGAGAAATGACGTATGCCGGCGGTGTACCCCCGTTCCTCATCCCTCCGCGCCCACAAACGGTGCCGAGTGACCCTGCATCACCATTCACTTCATTCGTCCGAATTCCACTCAGAGGTCCTTCAAGTGCACGTATACAGATGAGAAATCTTTGTTCGCAAGGTCTGGCCGACGCTCAATCACTTCCGCGTACAATGCCTTGGCTGCTTCACCCAGTGGGAGGGAACTGCTGCTGGCGCTCGCGATGTTCGTAGCGAGATCCATATCCTAGCGCCATAGATAAATCACCACATTGACAGGCACAATTGATCTAATCACCTTTAGCATTAAAGCTGTTGCGAACCCTCCTTGGTAGTCTCTTTCACAGGGTGGCGATTTGTCCGGAAGCGAAGACGGTACCGGATTGTTAACAGAAGAAGCCCAACAGCCACCAGTGGAGCTGTTGATCACCCCAGCAAGCACAGCAGGGTCTAGACCCAATTTCTGTCCGAGAAGCATGGCTTCCCCGACCACGATCTGCTGCACTCCTAGCACAAGATTATTGCAGATCTTCGCGCCCAGTCCCGCTCCAGAGGGACCGCAATGAATGATCCGCCTCCCCATCAGCTCTAAAATAGGCTGTGCCCGGTGAAATGATGTTTCCGTCCCACCAACGAGGAAGGAGAGGGAGCCGGCCTTGGCACCGGTAACGCCTAACTTCTGTCAAGTGAGTAGAGCTGTACATCCGGAGAATGGTGAACGGACCTCCTGATACGGGTGCATCAATCATTTCTGCGCCTGTCCGGATGACATTGCCGGCAACCTGACGTGCGACGTCTACATCCAGTGTCGTGGAGTCGATGAACAAAGAACTCTGTGATCCGGCAACCTTCAAGGTTTGCAATGCGGGTATAATTCCGTTTGCCTCGCAGTACACAGCCTTGACCTGAGGCGAAGAGGGCAGCATAGTTACGACTGTCTCGGAAGAGTGTACTGCTCTAGCGAATGGAAGATGCCATGCGTGAGCTGATCGCAGGGAGCTGCCTTAGTGAGAATGGACATACTCCTCTGGTGTTTGGGCGATGTCGATCTTCGCGCCAGGGAACTGTTTGAGGAAGTTCTGACGGAACGTTACTGCACTCTCCGGCAATGCGTCGCACACAACGAACTGTGCATCAGCAGACTGTGCGAGCTTCTTAGAGAAAAGGTTGTAGGCCATCTCTGATCCCATGCGACCGAGCCCAATGAACGCAGTGCTCTTTGCACGCACGATTCGAGAGTCAAGTACGCGTAGGGTTGGCCTCATCGTGAGCTAAGTTTGAGAGCGAAGAACAGTGGGTTCAGACAAAGAAAAGACTGTAGACGCGCAAGTTCGTAACTCGTCCCGACCAACTGGAAGACCCGCCCGATTTCAAGCGGGGAAATGACAAGCTGTCATGGCTGACTAATCGGCGAGTAGATGTACGCTTGTGACACTGACAGTCGTTTTGGTGTCGAGAGGTCATTATCATTGCAGGCACGATGCTTGCTGCAGCAACGTCCTTTTTCTCTCGGACAGCAATATCCCAGTCCTACAACATTGGCCCACAGAATGGCAGTCGCTCGTCAACACCGACGCCCTCGGGATCTTCAGCTCCTAGTGTACATACCATGAGCACTGTCCCAGTCAGAGTCGGTCTATGGAGGGTCCAAGGGGCGACCCACAAGGTCACGAACAAACGCGTGTCGGTTTGGACATTCGACAAACGGGCAGAGATGGAGGGCCTCGGTCCTCTTTCCAGAGAACGCGTCTTGGAGGTTTTGAAGGCCGAGGTACTTCATGCAGTCCCCGTTGGTGTAGGCGTGTATAACTGAACGTATCCCCCAGGCTTCTGCTCTGAGTAAACTACGTCATCCGTCCATTCTTGGTATGCTATCTCTGCTAGGTGACCTCCGTCCTACTGACAGGGTAACACGAAGAGATGGCCGAACCTCTCGAAGAAACTCGTAGCGAGCTCATCTTTGCAACAGAACCACTACTGTCACCCTTGGATATATCGATACCACGAGGATCTCATTACCTTCCTATCGTCGAGCTCGATGAAATCGAGGTTCGTGGTGGTATCCTGTCTGTGTAACCAGCATCTCATCTTCAGCCAGATCCAGAAGGGCATTCTCCAGTTATGCAAGGGATTATCATTCCTACATTCATCCGCAAAGTTGATACATTCAAATCTGAAACCCGAATGCATCATTATCAATGAAGCCGTACGCCCAGGTTCCTATTCAAAGACATAGCTTTTTAGCTGATGCGGCGAATTGCCTTAGGGTGATTGGAAAATATCCGGATTAGGCCTGACTATTCCTCTGACAACCGCTGATGGGTCACCCACGCGGTGGGAGTTTCCAGGGTTCGATGGCCGAGTTCCGTCCTACATCCAGCGTTCATTCGATTACATTGGTATCTTGATATCCGTTTCTGATTGATAGTGTCAAGCTAAAGTCTCGCAACAGCTCCGGAATATGCTTTGGACGAAGTCCTCGTCACTGCGTCCGACATGTATTCGCTCGGCGCTGTGATATATGCTGTACACTGTAAAAGTAAACCGCCTTTTCAAAACCACGGGGGTCTCGGCGGCCTTCGCGACAATGCTGGTCGGCCAGTTCCAGATATAGGTCAACTAGACACGGACCTCCAGGGTATATCTTCTCTTATAGCTTCTTTGTCTTAGCCGAGCTTGATGTCTGGCATCACCAGATCTCTTACGGTCACTCATTACGCGAGGGTCTCAGAGTAGACCTACTCCGACCACTCTTCCTTCTCATCCCTTCTTCTCCTCGCTACCAATATCCACGTTGAACTTCTTGGATCGTTCAAACTTTACGGCAAAGACACGAGAAGAGAAGATAACGTTTATGAGAGGTCTCACCAGCGTTTTGAGTAGATTCTCAGAAGGGTTGAGAATACGAAAGATATTGCCGTCGCTGCTCGAAGAGGTTTGATATTCTGTCATAGCTCTACTCATCCTCGCTGATATGGACCCTAGATGAAAGACACGCATCTTCTTCCCTACATCTTACCTAATGTTTTCGCGATCTCCAACATTCTGTCGGCCCCTCAGTTTGCACAACTTGTTCTGCCCAGTCTCAAACCCCTGTTTGTTGTCAAAGATCCACCACAAAATATGCTGACATTGCTGGATAATCTTGAAATGCTCCAGAGCAAGACTGAAAAGGGAGTATTCCGGGAACGTGAGTGTGAAGTTCGGATGTTCTTCCCTGGTGGGCTAACACTCTGAAGAGGTGATGCCGCTTGTGTACAATGCTCTAGAGTCCGAACACGCCGTGGTGAGTACATCGCTATCTTTCGGGCACGACTTATGACCAGGTTTCTGAAGGTTCAAGAGCGGGCCTTAGGAGCGGTCCCTAACTTATGTGAAACCATTGATTATGCGGAAGTATCCGGTGTATTGTTCCCCCAGGTAGCGGTAAGCTTGAAACCCCTGTGTCATCGGGTGTGCAATGTACTCATATCTGTCCAGTTGGTGTTTACCAAGACAAGGATACTTTCAGTCAAAGTTGCCACTTTGGTGACGTTCCTGAGTATGGTGAAAACTCTTGATCAGGTAGGTTGCATTTGTTCTATTGCATCCAACGTACACCAAATGAAAATGCTGTTAGACAAATTTGACGCAAAAGCTATGCCCATTGCTGTCAAAAATTCGAACTAGAGAGCCAGCTGTGATGGTACGTTTCGCGTCACTGCGCCTCCACTGCCGGTTGATGTACCCCTTTCTGTAGATGGCCACCCTTTCCGTCCAAGCAGCGATGGGCTTCAAAATAGATAGAGAAGCGGTGGCCACCCTTGTCCTTCCGCAGCTCTGGGGGATGTCGATGGGTCCTTGTAAGCTGACTACCCCTGCGCTGAGTTTTCCCGCTCACCTTCGTATGAACATGTAGTGTTGAATATCGACCAATTTCAGCGTTTCATGACAGTCATCCGCGGCCTCGGGGAACGAGTCGAGAAGGAACACAATCAATTCCTACGAGACTCGCAGCGTATAGAAGATCGTTCTGCGATCGCTGACGGCGTTGCAGCGCCAGCGTTCAAGACAGGTGTTGATTTCGAGACCCTGGTTGGGCGCGCCAACACCAACATTAAACCCGATACAGTCATTGACAGTTCGAAGAACTGGGAAGACGATGTTTGGGGTAGCATTTTCAACAGTTCTCCTGAGGTTAGCTCTCCAGACTAGTCTATGGCGCAACGGATATTTAACAGGTACTACAGATTCCTGGGCAATCCTTTGCAGCACCGCCCGCAACTGCCACCCCACCAGCAGCTGCACCCGCTCAGCTGCCCCAAACCCACTCTCTACCTTCATCGCCACGACTTGCTACTAATGGAAAGTTATCACGACCCCAACGGCTTGGTGCCAAACCAATAGCCTCGACGTCATTCGATAGGTCGGCCAGCTCAACACAAGCACATACGAGTCAACCTCACCGTATTTCGAGCCCGCCTTCGCAACCAACGCACCCCACGTCTTTCCCGCCTCCACCTCTCGGGGCTCCACCGAAGCCCAATTACAACCTATCTCTTTCCGACCTGTCATCCTCGCCCAGTTATACCGCACCGAACTATACCCCTTCTATGCCGATTATGTCTTCACATCCCATGACATCACCTCCAGTACATACCGCACCGCTTTCCATGGGATCCATGATGACGCCGATGCAGCCCAACCGCACTGTCGCTACTACGAACAAACCGGTGACGAAGGATGATTGGGGTGACTTCGATCCTCTCAAGTAATCCTGGATGTATCGTGGTGTTTGTTGGCTATCTACGCTTTTCGTATCATATCTCGAGCAATAGAACTGTTAGTGCTTGGCTGACAGGGGTAGTTTGTGCGTGTTTGGTTCGCAATATGTGCTGCGTCAGAGTTTCGTTTTCGGACTTTGAGCGGGTTATGAGTGTTCGACACCGTCGACGGCTAGAAGTTGGCTAGAAACTTCACATCGTCTCGTTCTAATCTCTGTATTCTGGCTGGACCACCTTATATCTTCATCGACTTCATCTCTTGTTTATCTACTCCACCGAATACCCCGCTGATCCTCTGACTGGTCTCGCATCAAAGTAACCATTATGCTAGGGGGTTTCCCCATCCGCTGGCCACGTCCTCTACCCTCCTCTACCGCTCTTCTCGCCTTATTCCTCCTCATTACACCCGTTTGGTCAATATGGCCTTTCCCTCCCAAGCGATTTGGCAAGAACTCTCTCATACAGGCGGGTTCTATGGGATTGAACGACGGTGACCGAGTAGTTGCGTTTGGGGATTTCAACGGGGACCAATTGTGAGTGATATCTTATTCGTCCTTGCGGTCGTATAGATGAAATTGGACCGAAAGCCTTGACGTGTTGACACTTGACCCGAATCAACAAGTTCTGTCTGTGTATCTCTGGAATCACAGTGAGCACTGATATCGCTGCACCATCTTATCCATTCCATGTCTCACGATGCTGCTCAGACAAATTCGTTTTCGAGAAGACCTCACAATTACATCTGTCGACATCTGTCTATAACGTCATTCCCGGAGATTTCACGCTCGATGGGAAACTCGACATTCTGGTGATGAGCGCGAATTCTGCGACGACACTCGATATGGCACTTTACAAGGGTAACCATGATGGGACTTTCCGTGCGTATTTGAACATGCAGTAGCTAACAGGCATTGGTGTTTGACGAGTCGTGCAGAGCCCACACCGATATCAACCACTTCTTCCACACACTCTCAACCTATACCTGTCGATTTAAATGGGGATATGAAGATTGATATGCTTGGGATGGCGCCTACAAGCAAGGGCACTTCGCAGCTGAAAGCATGGAGGAACACCTGGAACGCGACCCAAAGCCATCCAACACTATTCGACCTGTGAGCACGGATGTACGTCATAAACAATCTCGCTGACTTGCTTCCAGTATCGATCCACCGTTCGAAGATGCACAGTGCACGCTAGCTTCTCCACACAGTAATGCAATTATTGATCTAAATGGGGATTGTCTTGCAGGTTTGTTTGGTTCGATAACTTGAGAGGAATGCTAACTCACCCATGCTCTAGATATATTTCTTGTTTGTGACGACGGATCTGGCAAAATGTCTTTTCAAATATGGGTAAATAACAAGGATTCCGGGTTTTCACTCGCGCAACATCAGTCTCTCCCTTCTGGGGTTCAGGCGATTACTTTCGCCGACATTGGTAGGCTCAATTCTTGCTAATGCGACTCGTGGCTTATGTTGGCCACAGATCGAGATGGCACCATCGACATGGTATTTCCCACCTGCTCCTCCATATCATCGACCTCTGGCGTTGGTTCCAACTGCCTGATCAACATCGCATATAACAAGCAAATACCTGTCTGTTCGTCTGCAAGGTCCCAGAGCACGAATAAGCAAGGAAAGCAGCTTTGTCGACAACCAGAAGAGCTTTGCGTTGCAGACCCAAGCTTCAAGTTTGACCTCACCGCTAACGAGAGTAACGACGTGAGAACGCGTATTAGCCTTGCCTTGCATTCTTGATGCTTAGTGCAGTTTAGGCTTTCGTGCAGATTCCTTTCTCGGCTATGGTTCGCTCGCCTTCGAGCTCCCTTCTCGTACTTGATACCACTTTCTCCCCACCTCTACCTCTTCCTGTCCGACTCGGAGACACAAATTTGGATGGCTTCCCGGAGTTATCAATGATCGCTGCGACGGCAGACAGGCACACGCCCAAAGTTTTGATTTCGGAACCCTGCACTAAGGGCCTTCCAGGGTGTGATGCACATGGACAGGGGCGACGTGGTTTTAGGTTACTCGAGAAGGGCGCAGAGAGTTTAGAGTCTATTTATGATGCGCGGGGTGTGGCATACATTGACATGGATGAAGACGTGCGTTCCCTCGCAGATGCAAAAGAATCCAATGTGCTTATTTCAAACAGGGGACTCTCGATCTCGTCGTTCAGAGAACGGGTGCTCAAGGTCAAGGGACAGTATCGTTCATCCAGAACAACTTTTATTACGACGCCTTTTTCCTTAAGGCAATCGGTGAGTTCAAGAATTCCTCCATATCGCGCGCTATTGACCGACTGGTTCAGTGTTGAACGGCGCGTGCAACAATGGCTGGTGTACCTTGCCGAATGGCTCAAACTACCTCGTAAGTGATGTGCCGTCTAACGTTGTACTGCTTTCTGATTGCTCTGAAGCCTTTTGGAGTGAGCTACTCGGGAGCGTCGTACAAGTATACTGTTCTTGACACCTCTGGCCAGCGCTCGGCCGCTCAAGGTGAGAGGTCAGGATTTTTGACATGTGCATGCACACTCACCTCTCTCAAAGTTGGCCAGCTCCCTCAGACTTCTTACCACTCGCTTCTCACTCCTTACTCATTTTTCGGTCTTGGTCGGACGAATAACTACATCGAGAACCTCTTTGTCGGATCTACGAAACATACTAAAGACCACTTCATCAACATGGAGGGTGTCATCCCTAACTCTCGTGTCGTCATCCATCCACCTCCCGGGGTCAGTGAGGGATCATGGAAACGCGAGCTATTTTTGCGGCCGGGTCAGTGGATTCCTTGGGTGACGTTGACGGTCGTTGTGGCTACTACGATATTGGCGATCGTCGTGTTCGTATTGCATCTTAGCGAGAAGGTGAGTTGCTTGCATCTTGGCTGTCGATTCTCACTGAACAGTGCCGTCAACCGACACAGCGAGAAGACGAATTGGAAAGAAGAAGGGCATCGCATCACATTAACTTTGATGCGCTTTAGAGTCAAAGGGACGCTAGCTCATTGGTAACTTATATACTACGGTTGTATAATATTGCTGGAACATCTAGGTGCTGGAATATGTCGTGCTTCGTGTTCATACATGAAGTTACGGTCGTCTAAGTTGTCCCGCCCAGGCCCAATCCCTCATCCAGCCCATCCCCTGTTATCATTGCAATCCATATGAAAGGCGCCCATCGACGCTGTACTCTCCAACTTGGTTTTTGCTTGGTGGTTCAACTGTGACTCAATTTGCTCATCACGGTTGATTGCTTTCGCATCGAAGGCCGACAGAGCAGTCAACACGTAGTTGTTGATGGTGCTAGTGCCATCGGCTTAGTGTCCGGAGGGCGTCGCCAGCTGTCCTACCTCTGTGCTGAATGGTATGTTCCGCCAGTGCTTTTAGCAGGCAAACCAGGGGGGCAAACCTACATCGAGTCTCTTCAGGCAGACCCGCACGAATAAACGGATGGGCCAAGCGATGGAAGTGGGAAGAAGGAAGAGAGAACAGGGCAAGAACGCAGTGAGTCCATGTTTTAAAATATGTGGACCCCGAAGGGCTGATAAGCAGTAGCGAGCTGGCGAGTGTTTGAAGACCAAATCAACTTGTGTAATCAACGTTGCTTCGTCGGTAACTTACATACACTACGGTCGTATAATATCTGCCGGGATAAATCATCCGTCTTCAGATTATCGGGTCCTTGGGGAGCTATAGTTTGGTCATGAGCCGCCATTTAGTGTCCTTCCCCTCACCACCAAGCCTCGCAACCTTTCCTTCCGACTCTAGCTTCTTCAGATGCTGATCGACGCTCCGCGCCGCAGGCTCCCACAGATTCTGAGGGTACGCAGCGTATATCTTGGAGACAATCCCCCAAGTGGACCAAGAGGAGCCTTGCGCGTCCTCTGGATCCCGTTGCAACACCTGTACGATCTGTCCTTCTCTCTCCATTCGGTGTCGAATGTACATGGTTATCACTTGTTCGCCATGCTGTACTACGGGGCCGTGACCAGGGTAGAGAACCGTGTACTTGTCACGATGAGATAGAAGCGAGCGGAGCGTCGATATATACGTTCCAAGATCCTCGAAGATGGCTGTTCCCTGTCCGAGGATGGTGTCAGCGGTGTATAGCGCATTCTCGGATGGGAATAGGAGGGAGATGGAATCTTCGGTGTGTCCTGGGGAGTGGATGACCTGAAAGCTAGCGTTTGGGTCCGAAGCAGGATCAGCGCGGGTGATGGGGAACGTTTGACCGTCGTGCAAGTCATGCAGTAATGATCCATTTGGACTGGACTCATATAGCTCTGGTTCGATCGACTGAATGGCGAGTTGGAACCTCTCGCCCAGTAACCCCGTATGTGGGAACTTGTGTATCCTCGGTGGTCGGAACGGGAGAGGGGTGTTTCGAGCGTCCCACAAGTTACGGAGGAGGTTTAACACGGATGAGAGTCCACCGACGTGGTCTAGATGCCAGTGTGAGATGATGATGTCCGAGACGTGCTGTTGTCCTGATCCTACACCACCCGGATCGCCCAGTCGGTCTTGGAGGGCGGATTCGAGGAGTGGAATGTATCCTGGTATACCTTCGCCGGTGTCGATGAGCATGTAGGGGGTGCGTTCGCCGACGAGGTAGGTGTTCGTGCCTGAGATCATAGATGGGTCACAGCTGGTTAACGAATGCAAGGACATGTACGAGAGTGAGAATTCACCCTGTAATGCGAGCTTTCCGGGATTCTGTTACTCAGACATGAGGGCGTCTGTGCAGTGGTGGGTGATTGCAGAGGCTCACCTGGCCGAGAATACGGACGATGCGGTCGCTGAGCTATTATACAGTTCGGATAGTTGGTTCGTAGACTTGGCTGAGATTTGGTGTATGTGCTTACCCGCACGACCGATGCTAATGCTTCTAGTTTTTCCATGTCAGCCCTAGTGGAAGGTGAACGTTTGAACGACTGTAGGGGAAACTACGTGGCCGAAGAGGCAGATTCGTCATTCCAAGGGGTCGCCCGTCGGAGTTGGAATTTGGTAGTGTAGACTCACTACGAAAATTTCCTAATGAGTGTACGCTCCGTGACATCAGCCCGGGTAATGTGATGGTAGTGATTCGTGACTGGCTAGCCGCAACAGCAGTACCAGACCAGAACTCCCAGCCGCGTTCGGGTCTGCTGGCAAACTGGGGACTTGCCCTCCGTTTACCGGGGTTTGTGGAGGTTGTGCCTGAAGCTGCGGGTTTGACTGGTTATGAATGGGATAACTGCGGGCTTGAATACGACCGCACGGTAGGCCTCAGTTATCATAGCTTGTCGAGTGGCCTAATCCGAGTCTACTCCAGGGGACACTTCCTTTCATGGCCTCAGAGCTTTTGTCGGACGAGGAGGGAACTAAAGTGGCGCATGCACCCCACCACGACGTAGAATCCTTCTTCTGGGTGATCATTTGGATCATGTGCAACTTCTCGGGTCCGTATAACAACGTACGGAACTGGGACCATTTCAAGAGTTACACTCGAGACGTCTCTCCACCGCAGTCTCTGATCCGAAGCAAGAAACCCCTGAGTTTTTCAGATGTTCTTGGAGATCGCCTTCTTCGACGCTGGTCCTTCAAGCAGTTCGAGGAATACTTTGATCCGTTTTGGACAGATCCAGCGATCTTACGTGGTATGGAGGAGATGTACAATATCTTCTTGCCTCCCGGGATTGTCTATCTCGATGGTGTCAACGGGTGGCAGACTTCTTTCCCTCCACCTTGCTCGCATGGCAAGATGATATCCGTCTTGGCGGACATCGTCACAAAGCTCCAAGCTGACCCTAAGCTCACAGAGGACCAGCTCACCATTGCTCGACAGCGCTTTGCGTCCACCTTCAAGACCACGCCGGACGTTGATATAGGGCCCTTGTCACCAAGCACAACACTCTGACACAGCCATGGACAGCTCCGAGTCGGTTCTCCACTGTACCTGCAAACTCCCATTCTCCTTTCCTACCAACCACATCTGGTTCATCTTCCTCGCCTGAATGTGGGTCCAAGCGCAAGAGAGAGGGCACTTAGTACTAGGAAGCGCATCATGTCTGCTCCGTGTTACTCTCGTTACATTAGTTTCAAAGATCGACTTCATGACAGATATATTTCCGACTTACGGTCGTAATTTTAATCTACATGTCAAACTCGAAATCCGAATCTGAATCCCCTGACTTTCGCACATTCTTTGAAGATTTCACATTCGTTCTCGTTCCCGCTGATCGCATACGAGAAGACGGGTCATCGTCGTCTTCATCAGAGCTATCACTTTGGGCGCGGGCGTTATTTGTGAAAGAATGCGAGGGGGGATCTATGGCACCACACAGCATGAGGATCGCCTCGAGTTCTTCACAGAATTAACAGTATTAGTATACTGGGAACGTACAACAGAGGTTTGACATACCTTCGAGTCTTCTTTCACGGTCCGCGCCCCAGGCAATAAGCTGATTTCTAATCTCCCCTTTCCGATAAACGATAAGCATCGGTATGCGGCTATCTGGTAGATCTGCTATACACTTGTTGCCCACGATAGAAACGAACTTGGTTCGTGGATAACGTTGTGCTAAATCACGGATGTGTTGGAATGTACGATCGCTTCTTGGGATACTTAAGTGAGGTTAGGATTGCTGAACTGCGCAGCATGCAGACCAAGGAGAACATGCTTACCCGTCCTTGTACAGAAAACAAATCACCCCTGTGCCCTTCTCGTCCTCGTCGTCCTCTTCGTTAATCTTGCTTGCCTCAGTGACTTCCCTTGTGTAGTCCTCTCTGCCGATCGGATTTACCCTCCCGAAGCGCGCACGCTTGATTTCCTTCCGCTCCTCAGCGGTCCGCTGTCGGTAAACAGCATCCACTGTGCGCTGTAAATCGTCGTCAGTGACCTCCTCTCCTAGCTCACGGAGTTCTTCTGGAGTGAGATCTGCTAGTGCTTCGTGGAGTGTCGGAGACTGCGGGGGAGATGGTGTCGGCGGTGATGTCTCTCGTGGTGGTATGATACCATGTTTACGAAGGGCGTCGTTGCTGGGTGTGTTGAGTTCTATGAGCTTGTATCTGTGATATACAGTTCTGCTCACAATTCGGTGTCCTCGTTCGGGTTTACCGCCATTGTGTCGAAGGTTGAAGAGGCTGACGCTGGGTGGCTGGATTAGGAAGGCTGTAATCAGCGTCAGGATAGCGACGCGGACTTGAATGGTCTTTTCTCTTTCGCTGCTGCCAACACTCTCCCACCTCTCAGAGATGTACTGATATCAAAGCCATTTAGGTCAATCTCATAGCTGAAATCTACCTTGATGACCGTCACGACAACCGTCCCAACGACGACTGCCAAGACAATCCAGGGTCATACCGTAACCGTCAATGAGTCAATTCTTCCCCGCAAGTACCAAGAGGAAATATTCAGGCGCGCTCAAGAGCACAATATCATCGCCGCTCTCGACACAGGGAGCGGAAAAACCCTCATCAGCATCCTTCTCATAAAATGGGTCGTTTTACAGCCGAGCTCGGTCGGAAAAGCCGTCGTATTTCTCGTACCAAAGGTAGCACTCGTTGAACAACAGGCCGAATTCATCGCTTCTCAAACGCCTTTGAGGGTGCGCAAGTTTCATGGAAGCCTCGATCTGGAACTCTCCGATAGGTCGAATTGGAAGAGCTCGTTTGAGAAAGCGGATGTAGTCGTAATGACTGGTAAGTGCGCATCAGATGTCGGGCGAAGGAGCTTGTTTCGACAACGATGTCCACAGCTCAGATATTCCTTAATATCCTTACCCATTCACATTGGAACATCGATAAAGTGGGTGTTCTCCAGATAATGCCACATTCCTGTTTTTACTCAATTAACCCTGTCGATCAAGGTCTCGTTGATCATTTTCGATGAGTGTCACCACACCCGCAAGAACCACGCTTATAACGGAATAATGCGCGAATACTTCCAAGTTCATCCCGCTGAACGGCCCAAGGTATTTGGCATGACAGCATCGCCTATTTGGAACCCCAAAGACGCAGAAGGGTCATTGTTGACTTTGGAAAAAAACTTGGATGCCACAGTCATCGCTGTACGTGAGCATGTTACGGAGTTGCTGGAAAACTCTCCGCGCCCTGTAGAAGTGCGTATGATTCATATTCTTCGTTGGCTGTTGAACGAACTCATATATCCCCCAAAGATAATTAAGGAGTACCTCC
This sequence comes from Chalciporus piperatus, assembly GCA_038093975.1. NCBI lineage: Eukaryota > Fungi > Basidiomycota > Agaricomycetes > Boletales > Boletaceae > Chalciporus > Chalciporus piperatus. Next base: position 79,261 of record JBBPTG010000077.1, read on the forward strand.
CACCACCTGATAACTACCTCTATCTGAACCCGTGTTTGTGGGACACACTGTCGCTCTTCCAGTCCGACAATGTTGACATATCATGGGACAAATTGCAGATGAAGTACCACGTCACCCGGAATAGCCTAGGTCCTTACTCAGCGGACCTCTTCATATATCACGAGGTTCGTACGCGCGTCAATCAGCTTCTTCTAGAGGTCGGCGCTTCCGATGATTGCGTCGTCAACCACCTCAACGGTCAAGATGCCATGGACATCGACGATCCCCCGATATGCCCAAACCCCTCATCGATCCCTATCGCTATTGAGCAGATTGATTCCATCCTGTCTGATTTCAAGCCCTTTTTCGATGACCCTTCCGCCTCTCCACCCGCTGTACCGATCCCTGTTCCGCTAGCTTGGTGTACCCCCAAGGTTAAGGCTCTCACTGAGATCCTTCTTTCGTACCATACCCCTACGTTCCATGGCATCGTGTTTGTGGAGCAGCGACAGGTCGCTGCCTGCCTTGCCAAGATACTCTCCAAAATACCTGAGTTAAGAGGGCGTATCAGATGCGCAGAGCTTGTCGGTCACGGCGGCGGCCATGGCGGACGAAACAAGGGAGGCCCTAACACTGGCCTAGGCACAGGTGTAAACGTGAAGGGAATGGGGTTGGCCAGACAGCAAGATACGGTTCGGTCGTTCAGGAAGTCGTACGAGGAAGGTGGTCTGAATCTTCGTACGTCATTTCCCGCTGTATCCGTGCGGGTTACAGAATTATTGACTCTCTTTGACCAGTGATTGCTACATCTGTTGCCGAGGAGGGCTTGGATTTTCCGGTGTGTCCTTCAGCTTATGTCGTCGGACCAAATTCTGATGAACCTTTTTAGGCCTGTGACCTCGTGATCCGCTTCGACCCCCTCCATCATATGGTCGGATATGTCCAATCGAGAGGAAGGGCCCGAACGAAAACTTCCACTTTTGTCATCATGGCCCAGGCAGGTCACACGACTCACCTGGATCGCTACAGGATCTTCCAGGAAATCGAGCCCGAGCTCAAGAGAGTCTACCAGACGCGGGAGAATCCCACCCGACCCGCTTCACCCGAGCCTTCTTCTGACTCCGAGGAGGGTGAGCTAGAAGAAGACGACCCCGAAGACCTTGCCGCGCGTGAGCGGTACATCGTTCCATCTACAGGAGCGGTGCTTACGTACGGCTCTGCAATCGGGTTGATCAACTACCTCTGTTCGTTAATCCCACATGACGCATACAGCCTTCCCCCCATGCCCAAGTACAGCGGTGATTACGCCGCTATCTTAGAGCTTCCATCAAGCCTCCCCCTCCCAGTTGATCGCCTCATCTACCGAGGGCCCACCCGAAACTCCAAGCGCGAAGCGAAACGCGCCGTTGCATTCATGGCCGTCAAAGCCCTCCACAAACTCGACGTCTTCGACGATTATCTCCTTCCCTCGACCGGCTCCAAGGGAAAGAGCGACTACGATGCTGATGGGCGAAGGCTGTCTGATATCTCTGAAATCCCGGATATCATGGATGTCTCCGTCCAGGACCCGTGGACGCTTGGTCCTCGATTGCGCATGCATGTCATCGCGATCGATGGGGTAGACGCTGCGGGCCTTATCACTGGCACTGAGCTGCCCGCGCTCGATCTATCCAGCGAGGGGCATACCATAACCATGCGCTGTACAGACGAACTCATGTTCGATCCGGAGGAGGAATGGGAAAAGCTCCGCATGCTCGAGGAGTACACCAAGATGGGCATCTGGTTCTGCATTACCGGGCGTCCGATCCCACTGCCCATGACATGCTTCCTCGTTCCCCTCACGGAGCACAACTGCATCGATTTCGAGGCAGTCAAGCGTGTCGTTGACGAACCATACGGCACATACGATTGGAGCGGAGTCACCGAGGAAGACTACGATAAGAGGATGGTTATGAATTGTAATCTTTACGGCCGCGCTAGCATTCTTCACAATATACGACACGATCTCACTGCTCTATCTACACCACCACCTGACTCTCGCGAAGCTCCCTGTGCAACCTATCACGAATACTTTACGCAGAAATGGACAAGGAAGAACCGTGAAGCCTTCGTTCCGACTGATTGCCCACTTATCGAGGTCGTCAATCTTCCTCGCTGCCCTTCTGGACTCTACCGCCCGAAATATAGGCATCAATCTATCGATAACCACGTACGTCACACAGTGCGTGTGGGGTCTATCGCCCCGCAGGGTGCATGTAGGGTTATCCACTTCCCCCAGTCGGTTTACCAAGCGTTCCTATTCCTTCCCCGTGTCTGCAGACGTGCAACAGATCTTTATCGGGCGAGAGAGGAGCGCTTGCAGCTCGGCTTGCCCCCCATCGAGGACGACCTTCTCATCGAGGGATCCACCCTACCCACTACAAACGCGACATGGAACAACCAGCGTTTGGAGACGCTGGGAGATTCCGTACTCAAGGTCACCTGCACAGTCCACATCATGAATAAATTCCCTCACCGACATGAAGGACAACTGTCTCAACTTCGTCAGAGCAGCATATCCAATCGGACTCTGCTCGCACGCGCCAAGGAAATAGGCCTTGAGCGATTCTTGACATCGGAGGCCCAGAGCCTTCATGTATGGAGATACATGGTACCCGAAGACTCCGACATCACGGACTGTCTCACTCGAGCTAGGCACATAGCACGCAGACAATATCCCCGTCGAAGCTTGCAGGACTGCATGGAGGCAACTCTGGGAGCAGCATTTCTAACGGGGGGCATTGAGATGGCGTTACGGGCGGGTGACGCCCTGGAACTATCAATGGGAGGTCCTCTTCCGTGGTCACTGCGCTACTCTCGTCTCCCGGAACCATCCCCGGTCCCGCCAATGTTTGCGGACCTGCAAGCTTCGATGGGGTACGAATTCCATCGCGGCGAGTTGCTTGTCGAGGCTATAACGCATCCATCGTTCACCACCTCTGCGGGATCATCGTACCAACGCCTGGAATTTCTCGGTGATGGTAAGCTAATTCTTCCTCAGGAGGCACGTGGCTCTGATACTTAGGTTTGATTAAGCGGTGATTGACTTGGTTATAATGCGACACCTTTTTCGAAAATTCCCCGAAGCGACCTCTGGTCAACTCTCTGCTGCTCGCTCTCGCGCTGTCTGTGGTCCCACACTAGCTTCAGTAGCAGTTAACCGTCTCGGACTCCACAGGCATTTGCTCATCAACAATGTCGAACTGAGCACCGCCATCACGCGACATGTCCCCCTTCTCGAATCTCTCGCGCCTGAAGATGCGATTATCAAGGGGTGGAAATACGATCCCCCCAAAGCACTGAGCGACGTGCTAGAGAGTCTTGTAGGCGCGGTCCTTGTGGACAGCGCATACAACTTTGAAAAGACTGCTGCAGTCGTTGAGGTAGTGATGAGCGATGTACTGGATGTGCTTACTACCAATCTGCCAAGGGATCCGGTGTCGGAGTTGATGGTGTGGGCCGCCACAGAGGGCTGCAAGCGGATTGCATTTCAGCAAGTATATTGTACTCCTCTTTTGACAAAGGCTGACCAGTTCTTTTTCGGGTCGTGTAGGAAAAGTCAGAGTAATGCGGACCTCCGAAGGAACGATAGCGTCGCAGTCATTGTCCATGACATCGCCGTTGCGGGTCCCATTACAGCGGCTAACCTTTCGTTGTCCAAAGGTCTCGCCGCCGAGCGCGCACGCGCCCTTTTGGGTGACCCAAACTCCGAAATGAATCTTGCCAAACTGTGCGACTGTCGCAAGGTGATAGAGGAGCAGATGGAGGTCTCTGCTGAGCCTCCTGCTGACCAGCCAACTCAGAAGGCTACAGACGAGACCGAGGAGGGTTTTGCGACCATCGCACAACAGAAGCTAGAGGAGGACTGTCTACCCCCGGGTGATATCACACGGGAACCGGAGGATGATCTTGACGATGAGACGACGTTAACCAACATTTGAATCGCCATGCCATGGCCGTGTCAATCCAGAAAGGGGGGTTGGCTATCCAGGATTCTTGGGATGAACTGCTGGCGATCCTTTGCTTCCTGGCGAACGGTTGTTAGCGGTTGTTTCCACGCTCCTTGCACCTCTTCACATTTTCTTCACATCTCATTCTTGTCATTGCTTGATGTATTCCCCAAGTCATGATCACACGACGCTTTTTGCATGCATAGTGGTACCCAGACCTATCTTCTTGGAAGTTTTAGCATACTTAGACGCAATACGATGCTGCAAGGATGGTTGACGCGATCTGCAAACATGACCAAATAGCGGTTGTGCAACCATTTGCCACGGCCGAGTCTGAGCCGTCTTCACAGAATTTGTTGCTTTAGATTCAGAACTTGCTGCGGTCCAAAGCGATTTACCACTATGGGGGACGAATATCCCTCGCTGTTCCGTACGGTTATTAGGTGACCTATTCTATTCTGATGCTGACGAGCAATCCAGGTTCGGAACAGATGAGCTTGGTACAGCTCTATATCCCGACCGAAGTAGCTCACGATACAGTTGCTGAGCTTGGAGAGCTCGGAGACGTTCAATTCAAGGATGTTCGTGTCGTCTTTCTCTTTCTTTCGATGTGTTCATCGACCTTTCCTTAGTTAAACCCGGCAGTCAACCCCTTCCAGCGGTCCTTCGTCGGTGAAATCAGGAGATTCGAGGATATGGCTCGTCGTGTCCGTTTCTTCACAGCCCAGATCGAGAAGGAAAAGGACGTGGTGCCGATTCGTCCTCTTTATGACACAGCACCTCTCGTCACCGTCGGACCTAGTGCTGCGCACAACATCGACGAGCTCGACGTCACACTCGCAGAGCATGAGACCAGGCTGTTGCAGATGAATGAGAGTTACAAGACGCTCAGTGAACGTACCAGAGAGCTGGTCGAAGCCCGTCACGTTTTGAGGGAAACTGCCGGTTTCTTTGAAAAGGCAAGTCTACCATGCCTGTAGCCCCCACGATACTTACTCGTCGTAAAGGCGGAATCACAACAGACGGACATCAGGACCTCTTTCGACGACAGCTCCGCTCCTCTTCTCCAACACGAAGATCGCGAAAACCAGTATTCTTCCACAGTCCAGTTCGACTTGGAGTAAGTCATTTCTTTTTCCCGAGTTTTCTAACTGAGACATTTTTCCAGGTTCGTGGCTGGTACCATCGATAGAGCGCGTATCCCGACGTTTGAGCGCGTACTCTGGCGTGTCCTGCGTGGCAACCTTTACATGAACCACACGGACATCGCGGAGCCATTCGTCGATCCTGTGACTGGCGCAGAGACACGCAAGAATGTGTTCATAATCTTTGCGCATGGCGACACCCTACTCGCGAAAATTCGTAAGGTTGCGGAGTCGATGGGAGCGACCTTGTATCCTATCGATGCCAACGCAGACAAGCGCGCTGACTCACTTCGTGAGGTCACTGCTCGTCTCGAGGACATCCAGACTGTTCTTTACAACACCGGTGCCAACAGACGCAGCGAGTTGCTGATCATTGGTGAAACTCTCGCTCGTTGGCAAGATGTCGTCCGCAAAGAAAAGATGATCTATGAGACGATGAACTTTTTCAACTACGATGTGCGGAGGAAGACTCTGGTTGCCGAAGGATGGTGTCCGACCAGAGACATTGTCGGAATACAAACGGCCCTCGGACATGCGACTGTATGCTGTTTTGCACTGTCCTACACCGGATAGCTCACACCTTTTTCAGGAAGAGTCTGGGACCAACATCGTACCAATTTTGCACGAACTCCGTACGAACAAGACACCTCCGACTTTCAACAGGACGAACAAATTCACGGAAGGATTCCAGGCTATCATGGATAGTTACGGTATCGCGAGTTATCAGGAGGTCAACCCAGGGCTATTTGCCATTATCACCTTCCCCTTCCTGTTCGCCGTTATGTTTGGTGACATCGGTCATGGTTTGATCATCCTGTTTGCCGCTCTCTACATGATCATGAACGAGAGGAAGTGGGAGAAGGGTGATCTCGGAGAGGTGAGTGATTGGTTTGATAGGACATTCGTGTGGCGATTTCATTTACGTTGTCCTTCCAGATTACCGGACAATTCTTCTTGTGAGTAGCGGATGTGGCTTTAAGGAGTAGAAGACGCTAACCTCTTTTCAGTGGGAGATACATCATCCTTATGATGGGAGTGTTTTCGGTTTATACCGGCCTCATGTACAACGACATATTCTCCAAGTCTCTTCACATCTGGAACTCTGGATGGGACTTCCCGGAAAACAGCACTGTTGGTGTCTCGAACGGTTACGTTTACCCCTTTGGCCTGGATCCCGCTTGGCATACTGCGGACAATGGCTTGGTGTTTACAAACTCATACAAGATGAAGATGGCCGTCATTCTTGGAGTGATCCATGTAGGTACCTGGTGGATTTCATTGTTCTACCTGGATTGACACACGGTGCCAGATGACGTTTGCCTTGTGCTTGCAGCTCCCTAATCATATCAGGTTCAAGCGACCATTAGACATCTACGCGAATTTCATCCCGCAAATGATATTCCTGCAATCTATTTTCGGATACCTCGTTGTCTGCATTCTTTACAAATGGTCCATCGATTGGGAGCACGCATCGACAGCACCCCCATCGCTGTTGAACATGTTGATTGGGATGTTCCTGACACCCGGAACAGTTGATCCTCAGCTGTACCCCGGTCAGGGCTTCGTGCAGGTGGTGCTCCTCCTGCTCGCTCTCGTGTGTGTTCCTTGGATGCTATGCATGAAGCCATACTTCCTCTGGAAGGAGAAGCAGAAAATTCAGGGCCAAGGGTACGTGGGACTTGACCATCACGATGGTCCTCGCGAAAGCACCGACGACGCTTTGGAAATTGAGGAAGAAGGGAACGGCCGTGTTATCGTCGAAGAAATGGAAGCAGATCATGTAAGTCCCTGCTACCTTGCAGTGATCATGTTGCCGATGGATCTCGATAGGGACATGATGACTTCGGGGAAGTGGTCATCCATCAAATCATTCACACTATCGAGTTCTGTCTTGGCTGTGTCTCACACACTGCTTCGTACCTTCGATTGTGGGCCTTGTCCTTGGCTCATGCTCAGTTATCCGAGGTTCTGTGGAGCATGACTCTGGAAAACGTTCTAGGGATGAGCGGTATCTTCGGCATCATTGTGATCGGGTTCACGACAGTGTTCTGGTTCACCCTGACGGTGGCCATCCTGTGTCTTATGGAGGTAGGTTTAATGAGCAACGTGCGTTCAAGGAGCGTAAACAATTGACTGATTTCCTTGTCTAAATTAGGGTCTTTCGGCGTTTCTGCATGCACTCCGTCTCCACTGGGTCGAAGCGAATAGTAAGCATTACGAAGGTGGTGGATATGTACGTGTCATTCCCTTGCGTTTTTTGTTATCGACAACATGTGACGCCCATGCTGATCTATTTGGATTCAGGCCTTCATGCCGTTGAGCTTCGCCAAGGTGGATGAATGAGAATGATTTGATATCGCACGCATGTTTCTATCTTACATCATGAAATCTACGCTCCTTTGTATCGGATTCAGAGCTTTTTATGCTATGCAAACACACGGAGTGAACGAGGGGGTTCCCCACAGATCTGATTATAAATCCCGATTTTCCCTGTTGGATCCGGGCAGGTTGACAAGCTTGATTGCGCTGTTGGACGCCGGCAGGTTGACAGCTTGGAGGCCGCGCTCCGGCACGTTCGCCTCATTTTTTTAAAAGTCCGAAGGAGGCAGGGCATATAATCACTCCGACTCGTTTTCTCTTTCTACATCCCCCCTCAGTTTCTTTCTTCTTTTTTTTCTTGCTTTTAGAGGTCTGTCTCTCCCCTTCTCCGCGCCCGACATCCCTCACCGACTGACCCTCATTCTCTAGGCAACTATAGACTATAGAGCGTAATAGAGCGTTCAGCCTTTTTTGCGATTCAAACATAGAAGAAATTTTACCATTGCACTCTACTTTCATAGGTACGTGCTGTGGCAAAGCGCCGTTCCCCCCGATTTCATTCTTACATCCTTTGTCCTTGCAGATATAAAAATGCCCGCAGTCACTGCATCCGCACCCGCTCTTCCCTCTCCGGCTTCGCTCAAGGGCGCTGTTGACGGTCAAATCGACGTCGCTGCCCTCTTTGTCGCTGACAAGGCATCTCGCGAGGCTGCTGCCAAGGCTTTGGCCTCTGCTGTTCAAAATGACGGACCTGCTGCAATTGCCGCAGTCGGTTTCACCGAGGCTGCGCTCAAGGCCCTCGCTGACAAAAAATCCCCGGCTGCTCGTGAGGGCGCAGCCGATGCTGTCGTCACGCTCGCCAAGTCTGGCGCAACCAGGGCTCTTGAGCCCACTTTCATTGACTCGGGCCTGTACGCTGCCCTTATCGAAGGATTCGCCGACAAAATGCCTGCCGCTCGCACTGCCGCAGTCGAGGCAGCGAGGGCATTCGCTGCTACTGTGAACCCCTGGTCCACTAGCCTTCTTCTTCCCGCTCTCCTCCACGAGATCTCAACGGCCGGCAAATGGCAGATCAAGACTGGTGCATTGGTTGTTCTCAACCAGCTTGTCGCAAGCGCTCCTGCTCAGACCGCTCGCTTGATGCCTGACATCGTTCCCGTCCTCGCTGAGGCCATCTGGGATACCAAGGCCGACGTGAAGAAAGCGGCTCGCGATTCGCTCGAAAAGGCCTGTGCTTTGGTCTCCAACAAAGACATTGAACGCTTTATTCCTGCTCTCATCAAAACTTTGATTAACCCTGTCGAAGAGGTTCCTAATACCATCCAGCTCCTCTCGTCTACCACATTCGTTTCTGAGGTCGACTCCGCAACGCTTTCCCTTATGGTTCCCCTATTGTCCCGTGGTTTGAGCGAGAAGCTCACCGCCACCAAGCGTAAGGTTGCTGTGTGAGTTGATCATCGCCTATTTGATCGCATCAAACTTATTCAACTCTATGTTTAGCATCGTTGACAACATGGCCAAATTGGTGGACTCCCCCGTCACTGTTCGCCCCTTCTTGCCTAAGCTCCTTCCTGGTCTCCTCAAGGTCGAGACTACTATTGGTGACCCCGAAGCTCGTGGCATAGTTGGCAAGGCCATTGCTACTCTCCGCCAGGTCGGCGAAGTGCCCGAGGGTGATGGAACCAACCTTCCCCCCCTTAAGGTCGTTGAGCCTGCACACCTCACCTCTGGTCTTGCCAGTGTTTACAAGAAGCTTGATGCGAGCGCTCCTGCTGCCACAGATGTTTCTATTGTGCATGCTGCTCGTTTGGCGGCCAACATGGTGACGGCCAAGAACTTCGATATTACCGAGTGGGCATCCCTTGCTCCTTACATCTCTTTCGTTGCACCCTCTCCTGACCCTGCTTCCGTCACCGGGCAGTGGGCTGTTCGCTCAGCTGCTGCGGGCGATGAGGAAGAGGATGTCCTTGAAGATGAAGAGGAAGGCGAGGACCTGTGCAACTGCCAGTTCTCTCTTGCTTACGGTGCCAAAATCCTTCTGAACACTGCCACCCTTCGTCTCAAGCGTGGACACCGTTACGGTCTCTGCGGAAAGAACGGTACCGGCAAGTCCACTCTCATGCGAGCGATCACCAACGGTCAGGTTGAGGGATTCCCTTCCCCTGACGAAGTCCGCACCTTCTATGTCGAGCACGACATCGACGGTAGCGAGGCCGATACCTCTGTTTTGCAATTTATCTTGTCCGACAAGCGCATCCTTGCTCTTGAACCAGAGGTAATCGAGACCCTCGCATCTGTTGGTTTCAGCGATGAGCGCCAGAAGCACGCCATCGGCAGTTTATCTGGAGGTTGGAAGATGAAGCTCGCTCTCGCTAGAGCAATGCTGTTCAAGGCCGACATTCTCCTCCTCGATGAGCCTACCAACCACTTGGATGTCATCAACGTTGCATGGCTCGAGAACTACCTTGTTGGGTTAAAGCACTGTACCTCGAGTACGTGTTGTGGTGTCTTCTTCTTCTTCTGAAGATCACTCATATGTTTAAACCTAGTTATTGTTTCTCACGACTCCAGTTTCCTCAACAACACCATTACCGACGTCCTCCATCTCAACCGTTTCAAGGTCAGGAGATACCGTGGCAATCTCGAGGCCTTCGTCAAGCAGGTTCCAGAGGCCAGGTCCTACTACACTCTCGAGGCTGCTGAGGACTACAAGTTCAAGCTCCCTGACCCCCCTCTTCTCGAGGGTGTCAAGACCAAAGAGAAGAGTTTGCTCAAGATGCGCAAGGTTGGCTTCCAATACCCCTCGCAGCCCGTTCAGCAATTGTACGACATTACTCTCCAAGTTTCCCTTTCCTCCCGTGTCGCCGTTCTCGGTCCCAACGGTTCAGGAAAGTCGACTCTGGTCAAGCTCCTGACTGGCGACACAGAGCCCAACAAAGGTGGTGAAATCTGGAAACACCCCAACTTGGTCATCGGTTACGTAGCCCAACACGCTTTCCACCACATCGACCACCACCTCGACAAGACAGCTCTCGAGTACATGCTCTGGCGTTACCAGACTGGTGAGGACTTGGAGGAAATGGGCAAAGCAAGTCGTGTAATCACCGACGCCGAGGCTCAAAAGATGAAGGATGGCGCTCTTTACGTTCACGAGGGTCAGAAGAGGATGATTGACGAAATTACTGCTCGCAAGAAGTTGAAGCAGTCATATGAGTATGAAGTCTCGTTCAAGGGTCTCAGCTCTTCAGAGAACTTGTGGGTTCCCCGTGATGAACTTGTCAAGCGTGGCTTCGAAAAGGTCCGCTGTATTTCACCGCTTGTTTGACTGCATCCTCACGAGCATCCTCTCCTACAGAAAGTCCTAGAAGTGGACACCCGTGAGGCACAGCGTCTCGGTCTGCTTCGTCCTCTTGTTCGTCGCGAGATTGAGAAGCACTTCGCTGACTTCGGTCTCGACCCCGAGTTCGTGTCGCACAACAGTATGAGGGGTCTCTCTGGTGGACAGAAGGTCAAGATTGTCCTCGGTGCAGCCACCTGGCGTCGTCCTCACATCATCTGCTTGGATGAGCCTACCAGTATGTTTCGTTATCCCGGATTTCATGGCTATTTTTTGACACAATGCACAGACTACCTCGACCGTGAGTCGCTCGCTGCCCTGATCGAGGCTTTGAAGGTCTTCGAGGGTGGTGTTCTCGTTATTACCCACAACAGAGACTTCTCCGAATCGATTTGCTCCGAGTGAGTGATGTTCACAGCTCCGAGTTTTACCTTGATTAATTTGTGATATGTAGGGTCTGGGCCATGCGTGATGGTCACCTTGAGGCATCTGGCCACAACTGGGTCGAAGGACAAGGTTCAGGGGCCCGTATTGACAAGAAGGAAGGGGAGGAGGAGGTCCAGTATGATGCCATGGGCAACAAGATCGATATCACGAAGAACAAGAAACTCAATTCATCTGAGATGCGCAAGGTTGGTCCCCTGGTCATTGCTTTACAATGCACGGTCACTGACAGTTTTCGTGAACAGCTGAAGAAGGAGCGCATTGCACGCAAAAAGAGAGGCGAGGAGATCACTGACGATGAGCTCTAGGTCGTGTTTATATCCTTGCTATGTACCTATTTCCGCCCTGTGTTGTGCTACTTGTCTGTTGTTCGTGTACTCTGTTCTCATTATCGTATAATATACTTCACGCCGTTTACGACTATCCACGCGTTGAACCGAACAGTGAGCGATTTTGATTAGCCGCCCGGCGCTGACCAATGGCAATGCACTGGATGTTTGGACCTACAACTGCGCGGACAGTGCGCTGCGTACCCTTGTTCACGACGACAACATGCCCTACCTTGATGACACTAATGCACTGTATCCTAGAGATGTACGCACGCAACTCACCCCCAACGCAACCCAGAAAACGACTCTCATCGTTGCTGGCTGTTATATTGTCGCAATAGCTATACTATGGTGAGCGTTTGACCAGCTTCCCTCGTCTCAGGAAACCTGACTCGCGTGACCGAGGCATGTACCCATACTCAATTGGATAAGTAAGTGTTGAATTCCTGTACGAGGACATAGCTGATCGATCTGTCTTCTAGTTTATCCCTTCAAGTACGTCGAGCTAGTGGATCAAGGTCTGATATACTAACCAGGGTCTGCCTCTTAAGATTGCTTACGGTCGGCTTCCACGAGGTGAGCGTACCCTCGACCTCTGCTACTGGGTCGGAAACTGATTTCATTTTCTAGATGAGCCACGCGTTCGCTGGCATATTGACCTGCGCGACCATACACTCTGTGGAACTTGATCGTCAGTGTCTTTGAAGTTTTGATTAACCTATACTAAACACATTACGCAGCCGATGAGGGTGGTGAGACCCGAATGTCTGGTGGTATACCATGGATTACCCTGCCAGCTGGATACCTCGGCTCTTCATTCATTGGAGCTTGCTTAATTGCCTGCGGATTCGACACGAATGCGAGTAAAGTCGCGTGTCTTGTTCTCGCCGTATTTTTCTTGTTTACACTATGGTGGGCCCGGAGAAATTGGTTGTATGTTTCTTTTCATGATCTGCGCCACCGTTCATGTATCTGATGTCGTTACAGGACGTGGGCTCTCGTTCTCGGGATGTCTGGTTTAATCGTTTTATTTTGGTTTGTCGGAGGCGGTGTGGCACTTCGATACTTTGTGAGCATCCTCCCTACACGCAGAGGATTCTGCTCACTGTCTGTCGCTAGATCTTGTTCATCGGCGTCATGTCGGACCTGTATGTCCTCTGGGACGTCATCGGTAAGTGGAGGGAACCTGTGAGAAATCCCCTCCGTTGTGTTAACGACCCGCAGATGATACTATCGCTCGCAAAGCGAACAGTTCCGACGCTTCAGCATTCGCTCGGATTTGCGGGTGTTTCCCATCTCAAGGTATATCTTAACGCACTTGTATCGAATTTGTGTTCTGATCACGCGTAGTCTGGGGTGTCATTTGGCTTCTGGTCGCGTTCGTCTTCTTCGCAGCTGGAATCCTTGTCGGGATCGCTGTTTTTAAGGTACTTGACTTGAATACCACGCGTGAACGTCGCTCATGAATCGTACAGGAATCGGCGGCGCAGCAGAAGCAGGACGCCTCGCACTTCCTTCCTGTGCCAGGTTCGAGTGCTGCTGCCTCGGGTGCATCAGTGCCCACTTTCCTCATCTTTGCGGTTACCACTTTACTCTGGAAATTTCTTGGATAATTCCTGGCCATCAAGGGCAGTGGAACAAGTTTGATGACAATCTTCTCGCGTCCAGGGGACATTGTATATAAATCTCGTGTCTGTATCGCATAGAATATATCGAGCCAAGTGGTGTGTAATTTTCCCACGGGTGGTTCTGTTTTTACCAGCGACGACGACTGTAATGGCCACCGCAGCGACACTTTCACCCGCAATTGAGTCCTCTAGAATGGGCACGCGGAAAAGGTTTGCATAGTTGATCTTGTTCTGTTTGAACTCCCTCTGAACGCTGTTTTAGGTCTCGTTCATCCACACCAAACCAGGACGCACCGCCGTCTACTCGGAGGAGATCTCGCTCACCTCCACAGGAACAAGCTAAAGACAAGGCCCAGGAGGTGGCAGAGAGACAAGCCGAATTTGCAAAGCTCCTTGGTTCTCGCTCCGGTGGTGTCTACGTCCCACCTGCCCGACTTCGCGCCCTCCAAGCTGCCTCTGCCTCTGACAAATCCAGTCCCGAGTACCAACGTCTCTCATGGGATGCACTCCGAAAATCCGTCACCGGTATCGTCAACCGAGTCAACATTACCAATATCAAGAACGTCGTCCCAGAGTTGTTCTCTGAGAACCTGATTCGTGGTCGGGGTTTGTTTGCAAGGAGTATCATGAAAGCGCAGGCCTCCAGTTTACCCTTCACGCCTGTGTTTGCAGCCCTGGTGGCAATCATCAATACAAAACTCCCACAAGTTGGAGAATTGGTCCTCACTCGGCTCATTAGTCAGTTCAGGAGGGCTTTCAAACGGAACGACAAGGTGCGCTGCATATAGGTTTTTCGTGTGCGCGAGCTCGTTACTGAGTATGTTCCTAGATCATCTGTAACTCGACGACCACTTTCATCGCCCACCTCGTCAACCAAGCTGTTGCGCAGGAGATCATCGCCCTTCAAATACTCGTTCTTCTTCTCGAGCGACCAACCGACGACTCCATTGAGATTGCAGTTGGGTTTACACGCGAGGTTGGCGCCTTCCTCGCGGAAAATGCTCCAAAAGCAAATGCGACCGTCTTTGAACGCTTCCGCGCGGTTCTCAACGAGGGCTCAATCAGTCATCGTGTGCAGTACATGATCGAAGTCCTCATGCAAGTTCGCAAAGACAAATACAAGGACAACCCTATTTTACCAGAGGGTTTAGACCTCGTGGAGGAGGACGAACAGATTACCCATCAGATTCAATTGGAGGATGATCTACAAGTCCAGGAAGGATTAAGTGAGTTCGGTACCTTTGTTGATCGCCGCAGGGACTAACCTGTGTCTGTAGACGTCTTCAAATTCGACCCTAACTATCTGGAGAATGAAGAGAAATACGGGGTCATCAAGGTTGAGATTCTTGGCGAAAACTCGGACGAGGAATCGGGCTCCGAGGCGAGCGATGACGAGGATGAAGAGGATGGTGTCGAAGAAGGTACATCACTGCCCGCTCCGAGCAGCACTGTATGCTGATTAATTCCTAGCTGTCGAAGGGAAGGAGGGCATCGAGGACCGTACCGGAACTAACTTGGTGAACCTCCGACGAACGATATACCTCACTATCATGAATGCTCTTAACTACGAAGAAGCGGTGCACAAACTCCTCAAGGTACAGCTCAAGGAAGGCGAGGAGGTACGTACACGGACCCTTTAACTCATCTAGGAGCGTTCCATACTCATTTTGTTTCAAAAGATCGAACTGATCAACATGATCATCGAGTGTTGCTCTCAAGAACGTTCCTACTCCAACTTCTATGGGCTTGTCGGCGAACGGTTCAGCAAACTCAACCGCGTGTGGATGGAAGCTCTTGAGCAAGCGTTCGGCAACTATTACAACACCGTCCATAGATACGAGACGAATCGTCTACGCAACATCGCCCGTTTCTTTGGACACATGCTCGCCAGTGATGCCATTTCTTGGGTCGTCCTTGGAACTATCAAGATGAACGAGGACGATACAACATCCAGTTCTCGTATTTTCGTAAAGATCGTGATGCAGGAGATGATGGAGAGTATGGGCTTAAAGACTCTCGCAGAGCGGTTTAAGGACGAGGAAGTGAGAGCTGCGTGCAGAGATATGTTCCCAACGGACAACCCGAAGAACACGCGGTTCTCGATCAACTACTTCACGAGTGTCGGTTTGGGTGCTTTGACCGAGGACATGAGAGAGTATCTCAAGGTGTGTTCACCTCCTCCAGGTTTCGATGATGTTGACACGTGGGTATTTCCAGAACGCCCCTCGTTTAATCATGGAACAACGCCGTGCCATGCTCGAACAAGAGTCCTTGTCATCAGCCTCAGACTCTGATTCAGATAGCGATTCGTCGGACTCGGACTCGGATTCTGACTCGGATTCCGATTCAGCTTCAGAGCCATCCGACTCGGAGCCCTCCGTTGATGCAAGGCGACGTAGCCACCGTACCCCTACACCTCCTCGTCGCTCCCGAGCTGATTCCCACACTCCACCCCGCCGGTCTCCTTCGCCACCCGCGCGGTATCGTGACGATCGCAAGTCTTCACGACGCGATTCACCTCCTTACCGTCGTGGTGCTACGCCTCCTCGTCGGACTCGGGATGACAGTGACAGACGCGACCGGTACCCAGATCGAGACGACAAGTCCGACCGCCGACGGAGGGATGACCCGCGTGATCGCGAGCGTGACGGAAGCTATTCGAAGAGGGCCGATTCGCGAGACATTGAGCGTGACGGTGGTTACTCGAAGAGGGATGATCGAGATCGGTATGACAGGGATGACAGGGACAGGCGTCGGGACAGCGACCAGAGAGACTATGGTGACCGAAGAAGGTGAGAGGGAGATGTGGGACTATTTTCTTTCCTTTTACTTGTAATATCAAACGAGTTTGGTATCGCAGCATTGGTTATCTCAAGTGACAAGTTGGCTGGTAGAGGGAAATAGAGGCTGGATGGTTTCACAGCCATTTTCACGCAGAGCTTGAAGTGCGCCCGAGGGAAAGCACACTGATTCTCGAACAAAGTTGATGGGCCACTACAGCTGATAGAGGTGTAACGAGGGCCGCGAATGCATTGTGACACGAGGGTAGCGCATGAATGTATTGATATGCGTGAAACTAGTAACTTTGAGCAGCTACTGGAAATCGAACACCACGAGATCAGTAGATTCATCCTCCCGCTCGCCCCTACAATAACAAATCCTTCCTCTTACACCGTCAAACATATCTAGACGTTGAACGTGCATTCCTCTCCACTCGCGTCAATCGGATAGAATGAACGGAATGACTCACTACTCAAGTATCTATAACTCATATATCAACACTCAAGTACTCACGATGGATATCTTCCATTGCAAAAGCCAGAAAACCATAACTTTCCAAATAGAAGTAAAGCACGGTGAATAAATTTCAATACAAGACAAACACTCTACTCAGCATTGAAAGGAGGCAAGTCCTGTCTCCTTCCCTTGACGGGCCAGACTTCCGTCATGTTTCTAGCTGCCCATATCCTGCCACCCCTCACGACAAACCTAATATCTCTTGTTTGGTGGATATCATCGTTGATCAGATCGAAGCCACCGGGGAAAACTACGAGATCAGCGAGTTTGCCCTCCGAAATCGTGCCGAGTGACTTGTCCAGACCAAATGTTCTGGCGGCGTCAGATGTCGCAGCACGGATGACCTGGAATCAAAGAAGAATCTGAGTTGAGAACGCTTATGAACAACGGCGAGACCAACCTCGTAGTTACTGAGCCCTCCAGCCTTGGCGAGCGTCATTTCCTGGTGATACATCAGACCAAGAGGCGGTTCACCATGCGCTCCGATATGCGCAGAAAGCCCACGATGGACCATCTTCGCGACAGACGAAGAGACATTGAAAACGGCCATGGCTAGGACAGTGTCAGAACATGTGTGTCGAGACTGGGCGAAAGTACGAACAATTGGCCGGTCGGGACGTAGATTCGGACAAGCCTTCTAGAATGTCATGCCTTGTGAAGCGTCTGAGCCTGCACGATAGATGGTATTCAGGAACGTTGGAACTACGGAACCATAGAAGTGAACATACTTGGGATCATTGGGGATATCTTCGGTCGCCCAAAGTAACTGTTCACCCATCGGTCCTCCGTAGTTGACAATGTGTGTGGGCGTCAACCCCGTTCCACTCATCACATAGAGCGTGATGATATCGTCGTACAGGACAGAAACAGGGATATTGTGTTCAACCGTGGTCATTCCTGAATGTAGGATGTTAGTCGGAACCACAGTGCACAACCTCTGATCGTCAATTACCATCTACAATGTATGTTTGGTCCCAGTCGAAATTCATGCCCTGCCATCCTCGCTGCGTTGGTCAACGTTGCCTGACTTTGGAGGTGAGCCACTCACACCCTCCGGCACACAGGCCATGTTCATCTTCCTCGATTGCAGAAGCAAGCGCTGCCTCGATGCTCTCGCTGGCAGGTTATAGTTCTTATAGGACCAACTTGCCGGCCCACCTTCGGCCTTGATACGCGTGAGTGCCTCTTTCGCTTCTTGGGTACTTGCAATGTCGAGATGGTACGAGTAATGCGACGCGCCGTAAATAATCTGTCCTGTGTGGAAAATCCTGGGGCCGACCATGAGACCGCTCTCGACGCGAGCGCGTTCGACGAAGCCGAGTGAGTTGTGCAGACTGGGACTATCAGGAGGTTCAGGGTGGTGATCGGCATTTCAAACGGTTTTACGCACTTATGCATTGTGGTGATGCCGTACGCAAGGAAGGTCTCCATCTCCCAAGAGGTAGCAGGGAACTTGACGTCCGTCCCTGACCAATGGGCATGGGCGTCAATGAATCCCGGGGTGATATAACCTGCAGGGTTTACATTTCAGAGATACTTTAGTTATCATTGTTTCTTCAACTTACCACCATCAGTCTGGATGATTAGAGCATCGCTGGGGATTGGCAATTCCCCATCACGACCCACTGCTTCGATAAGTCCGTCGCGAAGGATGACTGTTCCGCCGCTGATCAAATCGAGTCCATCACCATGTTCCATGGTGAGGATAGTCGCATTCACGAATGCGACGACCTCGTTGTCAGCGAACGCATGGGCTTCCCGTCGAAGTCTGGTCACCTCCGACTCGTATCGTACATCCACCTCAGTGACGTCCAGCAAACCCGTTACGCAGTCCACACCAAAAGTAATGGTGTCATCTTTAACGGCTTGCGAGCATCGCTGCAGTCGAGAAACGGGCAGGGTGTGCAGGTAAGGTCCTGATTGCAACGATATATTCAGAATATTCCAAGACACATCAAATTATGGCGCTCACCGAGGAACCATCCAAACACTTTCCCATTGCCGCTGACCACTAGATCATGCCCTCCATCCAGGCTTAATCTGGCTAGCCCAGCCGGTGTCTTGCCAAACTTACTGAACAGATTTGTGGAGGGACTGACTTCGGGAGCATAATAAACTTGCTGGAAGTTCACAAATGCTGCGCTTCGGGTGGCCGTCGAAAATACTAACTCGTCGGTTGAATGACCATTCGCGAGCGTCTCTTCTGCATACCGACCCCATTCATCGCTTCCCCGAGAAAGGTCAATTGCAAACACTCGGTTAGATTGATGGACAAGAAGGTTTGATGAAGATGCGAAGGTAAGCTTCAGTGCGCTGTCGAACGTGTTGATAGAAGTCCGAATTTTCCTAGCATTCGATACAGGAATTGTATGGGACAGGGTCGCCACCGTTGGCAGCGTGATCTCACCGATCCAAAGACCAGATTGAGCAGTAGCGACAATGTTCCCGGTGAGTAGATCACCGCTGGTCTTGACGAAGGCGATTGTGCGTATTGTTCCTTCCCCGCTCGAAATGACGGGACTAAAGTAACGACCCGTTGGGAGCCCAGTCAATTCATATACGTTGCCGGTGTTGAGGTCGGCAATCTCGAACGAAGAGAAATTTGTGTCCGACCAACGCCCGTGAAGGATCGAATCATTTCCCCCGCCGACGAAGGAGGGAGAGTAATATGCAGCTTCAGCGTGCGCAGCAGGCACACGTTTGGCTGGAGACTCCGAGGCTAATGCCTGGACATATGTGACGCCAGCCGCTTGGAATACCGCGTGTGTCCCTGTCTCGTCAAGAGCGAGCTGAGTGAATGCGTGCAGTCGTTGCTCGCCCTCCTCGAGCTCTCTGACGTCCGTCGTCGCCTTGACAGTATCGGCGAGTTTAATCTCGATATGGGCGCGGAAGCCGACAGGCTGGGGTGTGCCACCCAACACGCGTTCCCCAAGAGCGTTGACGGTGAGCGGGACGTGGTAGATCTGGCCGGCGGCCCAGACGAGAATAGCCTCGTCAGAGGGAGTGAACGAAAAGGAAGGGTAAGTCCCCATTGGGGCGTAGATGGTGGATAGGTCGTAGGTCAATCCATGCCATACATGCTGGAGCGTTCCAGTTTCTAGATCCCTGTAAAGGCATGAGATGGAATCTCAACAGAAGGATCATTCATACATAAGAACAAGTGCTTCTTTGTCGCGGACGCGTCGAACGAAAGCAAGGGTACGCTTGTCGCGAGATAGTGTTGGTCTACTCGCGCCTCCAGGAAACGCATCAACGAGCACTTCTTCCTCGCCGGATGTCAAGTTTCGCGCAAAAATGGAATAGATGCCCTTGTGAACATCTGGGAATATACAGGTCACTCGAGAGGCATACACAATCATCGGGAGCGAATGCCGTACCCTTTGAGTATTGAAAGGAGCCTTCGACATCCATAACGTTCCCCGAATAGACGATGGCGTCGTCACCTAACCACGAGAATTGCTCGTGACCGATTTGCTGTTCGATATAGTCCGCTTTGGTCCATCCTGGCGGGAGCACTTTGGAAACCAGACGCCTCCCTGCGTTCGGTTCCACGGGAGATTGCTTAGCACCAGTTAAGGGTGGAACATCATATTCCCATCCTTCGCCGGCTCCCAATGAGCGTGAAGAGAAGTACCATTTCGTAGCAATCAATTTGGTACCAGAAGGGTGCCAACGGGCGTCGGAGACCCAGTTGTATGTCTCGTTAGTGACGCGTACAGCTGTTCACCGTGACACGAGTCAGTCACCACATGTCAGAGTTATCAATGTCCAGACACAAACCTGCTACCCGGCCTTCATAGGAAAGTCGTCTTAGTCTCCGTTCTTCCGTTTCTTTGACACCTTGTGCGAGCAATGTAGCACCATAGTTCCTTTGGGCAATGGCCTTAGTGCTCATTGCAGATGGTGAGCGAATGTCCATTGCAGAACAACCACCAGCAGCCCACGGCATGGCCCATATATTGTCAACCCCAAGCCCAGCATCACTCCTAAAGGCTAGGCGATCGCCCTCGGGGGAGAAGCTGGGGTCAGAGTCATGCGGAATTCCTGTGAGTACTGGGATGGCCCGAGTCTTTATCCCACTCATCAAGGATTGCTTGGAATAAGAGGACGCAGGAAGACAGTAAATATCGCCAACCATGTCAAACACAATGTCACCTGACACCGGGTGGACATCAAGACGAAGCCAGGTGCCTTCCTCTACCTCGTATTCCAGGGTGCGCGGATGAGGGAAGTCGGTGGAGATATCCCAAGGATCATGAGGTCGAAGAGGAAAGATGTCATCTTTGAACTCAGAGGCAGGATCATCGTAGTTGGGATTAAGTGGTGAGCTCGGAGGATAGTTGAGACCCGTGGTTCGAACACCGAATGTTGGCACCGTAATCACAGAGTTGTGGAATAACAAGTAGACGAGATAGAGAGTGGGGACGGAGAATTTGAGCGCGGTCACTAAAGATGGGCTGGGTCGAGTGTGGGGAGGAGGAGCTGCTGCTGCAACGAGCGGCAGCTCGCCCTTTTCTAAGGGAGACAACTGCTTAATACCTGGGTAAGACATACCTGCGACACAACACAACAGTGAGCTCACGGCCAGAAACGACGACCACTAGTACTTACAGGTCTCCGTTGGTCTTCCGTGTAGGACGCCAGCGAAGCAAGGCTATCCAACGGCCACGCAATGTGGGGAAGTTCAGACCTTAGTTGCGCGGAATCAAGCCGGAATTCCGACATGATAATTGATCCCGAATTGTCTCATCCAAGTCAGATGATGTTATAAAGAGATAAGCCGTTGATAGCATTATGTGGCATGCTCGCCACCATGACTAGTACGAAGAAGTTATCACTGTTGTACGAGCCGGGACTACCACAAGACGAAAATAAAAACATGAAGAAGAGAAAAAAATTACAACAGACGAGTTACGTGGCACTTTCTTCAGCCTCCTCCAATTCGCCGGCTGGCGGTTGATCTTCACTTCCCTTGACCTCAGCTTCAGTGGATTCCTGTGGCTTTGATCCAGCAGCCTCTCCCGATGGCTCTTCCTCCCCTTCCTGTTCGCCAGCGGGTTCCCCTCCTTCTTTCACGTTCTTGCTCCCGATCACAGTAGAATTGATCCTGCGCGTCTATTAACACCAAAATTATGGTGGCAAATTTTGGGAGGAAGACATACGTTACCATCACATGCACCTTCTCCCCCTCTCCCTCTTCTCCCTCTGCTTTGGGAAATTCGACGACCATACGCTTGGTACCCTTCCACCCAAAACTGCCCGTTGAGAAGGAGCTCGGAGCAAGGGTCGCGCTCGCCAAAAATCCAGGATCTGCCGGTGTGGCAGGCTCCTGGCCCTCAACGGCGGGAGCCGTTGTCGTGATATTTACGTGGAGCGGTACGGCGCGAGATTTGAATGCGGAAGCGGTCATTGAAGTCTGGTTTACGTTGGCGAACAGCCAGCCACGCAAAGTGATCAGAGGCGTGCGGATGAAGCGGAACTGATTGAACTCGCCTTGAGACGCGCTGTACCCTTGGCGGCCTTGCCAGAGGTTTTGGATCCTTCTGTTTTGGCCACCTTTGCGCTGCGAGTTTCGCGCTTTTCCGTTGTGGCATCGTCGGTTGCAGCGCGCTTCCTGCCTGGCCGATGGGTAAGGCAAGGAGGGTAAATAGGGGCATGTAGAACATACCTGCCATATCCGTGAAACAGGTGTTAGATCGTGAAGGTTAGGTGGGTGAATTAGCTAGGTCAGAAAACGTCGAGATAGACCGATTAAATGTTCTTGTTGTTATAAGCGCTGAAAGGTGTCAAAGCGACGACGCTCAACAATCAATCGTTCTACCTTTGCGTGACGTCACACCCAGGTAACGCGTCGCCATGTCACTACTGGATCCATGAAACTGAATACGATTGCTTGATTTGATCAACAGAACGATGTGAAAACTACAAGATCGCGGACTACTTAGCGACAAACATGTAATCCAGAACAATAATCTTTATGCATCTAAGAATTTCAATCAGTCACTGAGCCATGCGTGAATCAATCCAACTAACCTTCAAGTCGTGGTGGACGCATGTCCATCGAGCCTAAAAGTAAAGGATGATGAAACGCATTTGCGCCCAAACTTGTCCCGGACGCTGAACACCCTCCGCGGAACCATCCAGATCGATAGCTGTCATTGCGAGACCATACAAACCCCTCCCCAACGCAAACACCAACCCCCACCCCCTCGCCCCGCCGAGCGTACCCTTGGTGGACGGGGCTCCGAAGAGCCAACCAAACCGTCAAATGTCCTCGCTATCACTGTAGAACTCGTCTTCATCGTCATCCACGCTCGCGAGGTTGGTCATGTCGACCTTGTATCTCAGCAGGCCTCCGATGCCACCGAATCCCTTGACGAATTGAGCGCCCTCCTGCGAACGGTTGGTCACGAACTCGAGATTGGTACCGAAATCTTTGTATTTCTCGGCAAACCACTCGAGGAGAGATTGAGGTTCGGTGGCCTGCTCCATTTCGAGACCGGTAGACTTATCAATGAACTTCTCGCGATCCTTCTCTTGGCCAGTAGCATGGACGACAATTTCCTCTGCATGCGGCGTAAGAAATAATCAGCAACGAAAGGTTCAGAGGGGACATACCTCCAGCAGCATTTCTCAGTATATATCGTGTGACATCGAGGTTTTCCCAGACGATGAGCGTCTCGACGGCACCAAGCTCAAGGGCTCGGAGAGTATCGTCGATACCAAAGCAGTACCTGTTCGTGTCCTGGCTGATTTCATCGAAGTATTTCTGGATAAGTTTCTTTTCTTGCACAAACTTGACATTGGAGAGGGACTCGGCAGAGAGCTCGATGGCCTTAATGGAATGTCATTGGCACAACATGTCCTAGTCATTTTGCGCAACTCACCTGGTTGAAACCATTCTCGCCACCGTAGCTGACGTCGACAACCTTGATGACCTTGGCGACCAACCTCGGGTCGAACATGTCGCTTTGACTAAGCTCAGTCTTGAAGTCTGCACTACCGGCCAGCACAAGACCGCTAACGTTGACCTTGTCGTTTGTAATGAAGTGCTGAACTGCATGCTCCGCAACCTTGCGAACGTAGTTGTGCCGCTTCTCATCTCGGAGACGTGCGAAACGGAGGGCAGACTGACCACCACGGCCGTGCTTCTTTGGGAGATCGACTGTAAACTTGTGGACGATCTCTCGTGTGTTACCTGCGAGAGTGCCAAAGAGGGTTCCATTTCCGTCCATCACAATGAAGCCGAAGCGGGAGTCGGATTCGAGAAGTTCCGACAGGGCTTCGGTGTGGAACTTGTTGTCACAAAGATAGAGAGAGCTAAAGGGAGGCCAGAATGTATTAGTCAATGTCTGCGAGGAGAGGTAAGTGGAAAGGAATAGGACGCACGTATTGATTGGTTTGTGAGGCTCGAAGTCAAAAGAGACTTTCTTTTCTTTGCCTTCGTCAGTAAGAATGGTTCCCACGAAGAGAACTAAGCCGTTCGGAGGTACGCGGTTGTAAAGTTTGAGACGCTGCTGGGTACTGGTGATGGCAGCGAGCACAGAGAGCCTATTCACACGAGATTTGATGTTGGAGGCGGTACCGTACTCTTGAGTGAGCATTGCAGATGCACGAGAAATTTGGTCCTAAATTCATTGTGGTGGATAATAAGGCGATGAAGTAGGCATAGGAGATCAGATAGATCGCAGTACCTTCGGGGGGATGATCAGACTGATCATGGATGTGCCAGCTCTAGAGGAAGTAGGTATCAAATAAGCGGTGCGACGATAGAGATACGGAGCGATTGGAGAGGACATACCCCCTCGCCGAATCCAAGCTCTTGATGAGCTTCTTTACTTTCCACATCTGAATGTTCTGCTCTGCGATGTCTTGACTCATGTTGGGCGTGCTTTGTTAAGACGGAGTTGCCCCTTTTTGTGATTTTTTTTCTGAAAAACTTCGAGCTCTTGAGGCCGGAAGGGAGACAAGGCAGAAAGCGGGAGGAGAGAGAAAAGAGATGCCTTGTGGAGGCCTTGCTGATCGGGTCCGCCGCCTTATGATTGTGCACATCCGAAGTCCGCTCCAAACTTTTCAGCGACCCCCCCATCTGAGGGGTCTGTCTCCATTCCTCACTCGACACACTCGTGTGCAGTGACCCGGCCGTCGTTAACGTGATCATCGACGATGGGCATCAAAAGAAAGCTCAACGAAACCGAACTCGGGGACGAACGTCAGGAAAAGGAGTCAGAGCAGCCCGTCCCTGTGCCCTCAGACACAAACCAACCTGATGCAATCGCATCTTCCCAACCCCATCGCCCGCGCATTCGAAAGCTTGCTCCTCCCCGTCCATTCCCTACTGTTCCCCCCGCCTCCTCTTCCAGCGGTCCACGCTCAAATCATCACGAGGGCAAAAACCTCATCTGCGTCACTCGAAAGACTAAGTTAGCGGCCTATCTCCGACGCTGCAAATCTCTCCTAGTCATCGATGGTTTCAAAGAGCTCAGACTCAGTGCAATGGGCGCAGCTATTCCACATCTTGCATTGCTCGCCGTCTCTCTACCCCCAATCTTGCCCTGGCCAGATGAAAAGGTCCGCGTTGAGGTGTTTACGGGCTCGCTCGAAGTACATGATGAGGTACTCTCCGCAAGCGGTAGTGAGGCGGAACATTCACCGGAGGAAGAGTTCAGAACGAGAGTCAAGTCAACGATGGAGGTCATCATCAGAATTGAGGGCGAGTAAAAATATTACTTGAATGTTTAATGTAGTAGTAAATTACAGGCCCCTAAATTCTCAAAGAGGGACACGACCTAATGAACAATGTCTTCCGATACCCGATAATCTCAACCTGAACTTGACGGCCACGACGAAATGGAGGATTTGGCTTGTGCGAAACATCCCACGTCCGAGACTCTCCCAGATGAACTTGTCTATCACATCTTCCGTTACACGAGCCCCCGCGAGCTCATCCGATTGCGTCTCGTGAGTACCCGCACATCGATCTTCACTCTGGCCTGGACTCTTCCAAACGATTTGCCATACATCACCTGGATCTTGCCGCCCTCCCCCACTCCAAACGATCACCCTTAGCTCCCCTCTGATGTTCTCACTCTAGGTCTCAAAGCAATTTAACGATGTTGCTCGCGATACCCAGCTGTGGAAGGCGTTGTACGCCACCGCTCGGTTGCCCCGTCCACCTGGGCCGTTCTCGTGGCAGTCCACTCGGTCTCTTGAACGCATTTTGGTTCCCTCAGAGCGCTTATCCCGTACCTGGACTTCCCAGCCCCTCAAAGTTATTTCAACCGCTCAAGGTCCAAGTCACAGGCCAATCGACACACCCAACGTTCTCTTCGGAAGGTTGTTCATTTGGTCGGGAGTGAAGCAAATCTTCGCCGAAGATCTCGAAGTTGGTTCCCGTCAAGTGATTTGGGAGACCGACCAACGAATAGCTGAATTCAAAATCTTCTCCATGGGATTCCCTGATGCACTCCGAGTTTATCTTGTTGTATCCTATCCATTGTACGTACATCCATTGTTCTGTTCTGCTGCTGGTTTTCACCAGTCTCTTCTCTAGCAAACTTGTAGTGTTTTCCTTTCAGGACGAAACCAGCTCGTTCGGACCCGTGATTCACGAGATGGACCTCCCAGAAGATGTACAATTCCCTGAGTTCGCCTTCTCGCCTTTATATTTTGAAATTTGTGTCGAATCCGTGATTCAGTACATCTTTGTCGATCCCTGGACGTATACCATATACAGGTCTCCAATGCTTAAGAGCGATCTACTAGATGTGAGTAGCAATCACTGATGAATCTCACTGACACTAAACCCTGCTCAGCCTGCGGCATGCCAAGACATGCTGCATGAAATCTTGGCAACAGGACCTTATAGTGTTTCCCTGTGGAGAATCAGTAGGTCGTCGACAGTGGTCCGGATATTTGTTGTTCCGGATCAACCACATCCGGTTGATGGCGACTTGGAACTTCGCCTCACCCACGAGGCGCTCATTGACGACTATGTCCCCTATCTGTCGCATATCCTTCGTGATCCAGTCGTCAACCCCCTCACTGGTGACACTATCCTGAGGTTCTTCGCACACAGCGGAGATGTCTCAGATAGATCACGTTACTACTATGTCGACTTCACCTTGCCAGCCACCACCTCGAATTCCACAGAAATCCTCTCCCTGGCCGTCACCTATCAAGAACTTTTTGATCTCCGGCTCGGCGAAGATAAAATCCCTGACTTCGACTTGCAAGCTTCAAGTGATGGCTATGCGAGGGGACTTTGTCTTCTTCAGTCGAAATCCTCACTTTCTCAGCCCATTGTCAATATCCATACATTCTCGATTGACGCGAGTGGAGAGGAATGCACGGCTATGGTTAGTGATGTTTTCGGGACTTTAGACATTCCACGTCTAGATTCTCGTTTGTTTGACGGTGTAAGAGGAAGGATTTGTTCTAGGAGGGGCGATTGGAGGGCTGACTCTAATGATCTCGTGGTGTTTGATTTCCAGTAGTTCGCCCTTTGTATATCTAGGCTCAATGTTACTACTTTCACGCCTACATATGTTTCACCATGCATTTCCCCCTATTTTCTGGTAGTCCATTGATCATACTGAAGTTATTATATGAAGCTCGCGGGCCCTCGTCACACCTCTATCTGCACTTTCGGCTGGGGTTAATACACGA
Source organism: Chalciporus piperatus (assembly GCA_038093975.1). Lineage (NCBI taxonomy): Eukaryota > Fungi > Basidiomycota > Agaricomycetes > Boletales > Boletaceae > Chalciporus > Chalciporus piperatus. The sequence continues at coordinate 106,396 of JBBPTG010000077.1, forward strand.
TAACCACCGTTATTCTGTATCCTCTCTTATCCTCTTCCTTTGATTAGGGGAGACGGAACCACGATTGCCGCTCTGTGAGCTAGGAATTGAATAGATTACGCGGCGGGATTTGAGAAGCATGGGTGGAAGGCGATGAGGGCCTGATAGGACATAAGGAGCTGTATAGACTCACTATCCCAATAGGTTTGAATCAAGTCGAATAAATGTACCAACTTGAAGAAGCGGAACTGTTCGGAGTGCCGTGCCGAACTGGGTCGATAACTTGACTCCCACCTGTCCCAAAGTCTCTCTCCATTAGCTCCTCCCTATTTCACTCAAACTCGCTCGACAACATGCCGATAATCCAACTTACCACGAACGTGAAGGTAACTACCTCGATCTCGTTGCCGGATTCGTAGATGCTAAACGCACAATAAAACAGCTGGGATCTGTGGACGAAACCAAGGCGTTTGTGGCCGATTTCTCCAAGGTATTAGCTCCACGCGACTTGCTTGACTCTCCATGATGCGATAGGATGTAGTTCTGTGCGAAGACGATAAGCAAAGATGAAAAGTACTTCAGCATCAAGTTCGAGCACAATCCTTATCTCACCTTTGCGGGCACGTTCGAGCCTGCTATCATGCTCACCACAGTGCGTGTGTCCATGCAGAAGCTGCAGTTTCCTTTGATTGGCGAAACATTCGCTCAGATGAGTCTCGATAACACCAATCCTACCAACTCACAGATTTGGTCCAAGGCTTTCGCAGGGTATTTCAAGGAGAACTTGGGAGTGGAATCCGACAGGGGTTACATGTAAGTGCCCAATTGTTCAAGGAAATTATCTTTTTTGGAAGACTGAGCATGCTGTTAGGGTTTTCTTGGACCCTGGTGCAGCTTTCGTCGGGTGAGCGACCTTGAGCATACATACAATATACCCTCACTGACAAACGTCTTCGCAAGTATCGGGGGCAGTACCGTTGAAACTAGGCGGGCGGCAGCGAACTCGTAACTGGAAATTTATCGACTTGAATGCCAGTATGACCCTCGAGCAACTTGAACGCAACGCTCTAGTAAATTTGTACTGACAACTTGAATGTATGTTCATACATCACCTCATATGTCCTTTTTGAACCTCGTGAGGAGCGCCATGGCACGATGCAACCCCCCTCACGATAATTAAAGGCTTTGAGTGTCGCACAGGCTAATGTTTGTTGTACTTGTGACCAAATTGTGCTCACCGACGGTTGTAGTATCGAAGAATCCGTAGTCTTCTAAAAGAATATATAAACCTTGCACAAATGTAGTACCGGGGCAGCTACCGAGTTCATCAGATTTAAAGACGAACATCCGAGTGATACATACACAATCGCCACAACTTGCCCTTTCAGCGCAGATGTCAATTATTTGTCAGTTAGTCACCGGTCTGCAATCACTGGACCACTCACCCCAGTACATTGGAGCATAAAATCGCCCTGGATTCCACGTTGAGGGGTCCGCAGACATGAAGGATCGTGAGGCTGTCTGTAATTGATTTTTACAGTGAACCGGATGCTGGAGATGAACAAAGCAGATTTTTACGGAAACTTTCATTTTCGTGAATACTCCTTACCACTCAGAGACCCCTGGCAGCAGAAGCGTTGTACACATTCAGGGTATCTCTCGAAACACAAACGAGGCAATGACTAAGAATGTGGTTGACAATGAACACGAAATGAAATACACGTACTAGATACCCTAGCTAATGGTGGTCATGCCAATCCCCGGAAAGATCACTATAACATATAACCCTGCCTTTCATTACACCCCTCCCCCTGCCCTGCCTTCATGTGGGTCAGGCGATACCGAGGAAGCTACCACCAGAGCCCTCATATCGCGAGATTTTGCAATGGTATCCGTGAGCTTGACCAAAGAACCTACAGCAGAATCGCCAGTTCCCGAGCCTTGTTGCTTGACCTTGGCCAACAACTGTTTAGTCGCCCAGTCAAAGTATCCCGACTTGCTTATCTCCCAGGGTCTCTTTCCGGGATCTGCCAAAGGTAACTGAGTCATCGCTGCGGTTGACTCTGGCGTGAGCAGTGGGAGGGATGATATAGCGGAGAACATCGATTCCAGCTCGTCAGGGATCTGTCCGAGGTCCCGAAGTTGTGGTGATCGAAGGAATGCCAGCTGATTCTGCTGTCGTTCGCTTCTAAGCGCTTGAGATGCGGACAGTCTGGAAGCCCGGGTTAACAAGCGTTTCAGACGCCGTTGCTAGAAACGCGAAAACAGGGGGTAAATCATCAGTCGAACAGGGATCACCGTGCTAGACTTGCCGCATCGATCTTTTTGCGCAATTCATCGATCTCTGCCATGAGCTCTGTCTCCCTCTCAGGTGGATAGGTCAAATCAAGACCTTCTTGGTGGGGTACAACAATGGGTAAGTCGGCGGGGATGGCAAAGATATTGCGCAAGGACCATGTTTCAAAGAAATCGAACGCGATATCGGTGTGATATTCTAGTAGCGTCTGAAATGCGACCAGCCCTTGCTCGATTTCCTGCGTGCTGTCCCAGTCCTCCTTGATTCTCTGCTCGCGGTCGGTTGCCCAGCGAAACAAAAACTCTTCTAGACCGTCGACAGCATTAGTGATAGCTTCGTTCCCAAAGTTGATGATATCGTCAAGGAGAAGCTGAGGAGAGAACTGGAGGATTTCGGGAAGTAATACAGGAGGTACGGTCGGTCCCTGCGCGCTCATCGTGGTTCGTCGCGAACTCGCGTCAAGTTTGGTGACAACACAAAATATGAGTACACAACGCGTCTCTTGATCCCACCACTCAACAAACGCTACTGGATTGTCGGCGGCTTGCTGTCTACCAAAACTCGAGCGACCTTTATGGCCAATAACGACTGGACCATCGACTCTAACGAAGCCCTCGCACTTTCTTTGGGTGAGTGGCAGGGAATCACTCGTCTGACACGTTGGGAACTCGTATGTGCAGTGCGTGCATCGGAAGACAAGCAAGTACTTGGAGAGGACGAGTCCTACGAAGAATTCCAGCCAACATTCACGTATCCTGTGAGAGCCTCCGAGCCGTCCCCGAGTACAGTCCCCTTACAAGAGCTTTGAACCAAATAGATATACGGGGAGGACGAAAAGATATATGGCTACCAGGATTTAGTGATTGACGTACGCCCGATGCTCCGAATTTCCTCCATGACATGCTTAACTCGCCGTTCCATAGCTTCGGTTTGCGTCAGGATCCTTGGCGCAATTCCTTTCAGTCCGCTTTGCAGGAAAGCTTCCATCCTCATCAACGGTGGATGATGTAGAAGGCATTCTCTGTCCGTTTATACCACCAGGTACGCACTTGGCCCACCCCTTGACGCGAACCGAATATACACGAACCCGCGCAGGATACGACATGGACGAAGAGGCCTTCCTCGGACGTGTGGAGAAGGACGCAACATCGTTCCAACCCATTGGACGACAAATTCATTCCTACACGCGTCCAGCGCCGAGTACATCCTCACAGCAGAGCGACGTTGAGTATGAGGTGTACCATGCAAGTCCCCACCATGCACAATCTAACTCCCGAGTTGACCGAGTTTTACAGGTTACCTTTGACGACCCTGGGTTCAGGGAGTATCATAGGAAGATGCAGATATTCATATTGCTATATATCGAAGCGGGTTCGTACATCGATGAAGAGGAGGATGGTTGGGAGTTCGTGGTACTGTTCGTCGCCTTTTGCTCTCTCTCCCTCAACATTCTCTCAAAGTTGATGACCTCACTTGCAGATTTGAAAAGCGGAAGCGGACGGATGGGACTGCGACGTACCACTTCGTAGGATATTCATCACTATACAACTTCTACTGTTTCCCAGAAAAAGTGCGGATCCGACTAAGGTCGGTGCCTCACGTGTTCTTTGTACTGTGTCAAGTCACTGAAGGATCGGATGTGGAAAAGCCAATTCGTCATTCTTCCCCCATACCAAAGGCAAGGCCATGGATGTAAGTGGCGTCCTTGTCCACGTACCTTCTAGCTGACGCACACCCCCAACAGCCGAACTCTACAAGGCGATCTATAACTTCATTCTATCAAAGCCGTCCGTCTCCGAGTTGACCGTAGAAGACCCAGCAGAGGCCTTCGAAGACCTAAGAGACCGCAACGATCTCCGAATGCTTCTTGCGAACGAACAATTCATGAAAGAGAGCTTCGGAGATCAAAGCCTCACAGCCTCCCATGGAGGTGGTCGCGTCCAAAAAGCCAGATCCCACGTACGATCTACTCCCTCGGCAGTCTCCAAGAGTCGAGGGAGGATGGGTCCTCCTATTGACAAGGCATGGGCAGAAAAGTGGCGTAAAGACCTCAAAATTGCTGGTGTAAGAAACGGTTCTTTGGTGCTCCACGTATCTTTCTTTTTGACAAACCATATTTGCAGCGTCAATTTAACAGGCTCGTAGAGATGTTGATCCTACTGCACCTTGACCCTACCGACGTGCTCAGTGCGAAGGCGTTCCGATTACAAGTCAAAGAACGACTGTACCGTTTCAACTTTGTGAGTGCCCAATTGGCCGTGTAACGAGCAGCATTCCCCTTGACGTTGGTCATCCCAGGAAATTCTTGCTCAGCTGGAAAAAGAGGAACGCTTGCAGAAACTAGAAGAGACCTTCCAGAACGTACAACAAGACTATAAGAGGCTATTAGCTATGGTCCGCTGAATGCCGATGTATTTATCAACTTCCATCCATATTGAAGGTCATTCGAGTTCATTCCCGAGGTGGGCAAGATGAACGCATATGCTGTCGAGAATTACTGTAATAATACAATAAATAGAACACGAAAGCACAAAAGACTATATAGTAGCTACATGAGATCAATGTTGTCAAAAAAAAGTCCTGAACCGCCCATAGTGAATAGCGTTAAAGAAATGATCACGAGAAGCGGAATATTCCAACTGTGTTCCCAAAACCGGCTACACCCATCGAATGTGACACCTGGAATGCTACAACGCGCGTGAATGGTAGGCGTGGATAGTCTTGTTGAGTTGAGGGGGGTGGTGAGGACGAGGACGAGGACAAGGTTGACGAGGATGGGGATCGGTTCGTAGGTAGAGTAGACATCAGGCAGCCTCGCAGGACCGAAGTGCTGACTTCATATGACCAACACTCCCATCGATCCAGCGAAGCGCTCGTCAAGCCTCCATGGCGCATCGTCGAGGCCATACACAACGACGTAATTGTTTTGCTATCGCCCTGTGCCAGTGGTCGAGATATGCGCCGAATCCCCACCACTTTCCCTTCCACAACATCCCACCCACCTCGCTCACAGGTGGCTTCCCCAGCTTTGGCCACGATGACGTCGGTTCGCGATGAGGAACGGTCGAGAGGACCGAGAGGGTGTCCCCCATCGTACTCGTCCACTGGTGCAAGTAAGTCCGCTGGGCGGCGTACGAGCTCTTTCTCTGATGCTCTCCGAGACAGAATTCCGTGTCCAGATACAGGAAATAAAGACGACGACGCTTCGGAGGACGTGCTCGCAGAGGAAAGTCTTCTAGGGAAAGGTGATGCAGTGGAGGCGACGCTGCTACTCCGAGAGCGCCGTCCTGAACTGATGATGGCACTGGTCCGAGGGGTACTTCCTGGACACGAACAATGCCTTGATTGAGTGGGGAAATAAGCGCGATAAAAGATGACAGCGTGACCGATCGAAACCGTCACCAGTGCACTGTCCATAGGAAGTTCTCTGCAGAAGTGGCAGTTCTCCGAGTGGATAGGTGAGACTCGTATTTGGTCGACCGAGCCATGAGGCCCGTCTATGACCAATAGGAATTTGGATGGGTCAGCGGTGTCCCATAGTGAGAGCACTCCAGCTTCTGAGGCTACACCGACGACCGTGCGCTCTCTTCCATCGAATCTCATTCGACAAACGTCGACTGTTGCAACACGGTCATAGGGATTACCGGCCAGGAAGGTATAGCGAGGATGACGTATGTCCGTGGTTTCGCCGAGTTCCACAAATTCTACCGAACCGTCGTCCAGGGAGAATGCTACAAGCGTGCGGTCCGTCGACCGCACCTGTATGATGTTGGCCCGAACGACTGAAGAAGATGAAATCGGCTTGACGGGATAAAAGCGGGGTTGAGGAGTAAGCCTCCACTGCATAACGGTCCCATTCCCGTAATATGCAACGATGGCAGGTGTTTGTGAGCTTGTGCCGGCTTTTTGTTTCGAATTCGATGAAGACGATCGAAGGAAGTAGAGCCCTACAACTGCCGAAACGTTGTTCAAAAGCGTCAAGGGAACGCAAAACTTGGGATCCTTCCCAACAATAGAGCAGACATTGATAGTGCCCGAAGCGGTCCCAAACGCGAAGAACTCGGCGCTGTCATCCAACGCAAGCGCAGACACCGCGATTTCTGAAGGAGCAACGGTCCGGTGTGCGGTAGGTGGCCTCAGGTGAAGTAGCTTTGGTGCTGGATTGGCGGGATCATTCGTATGCCATAAGCTGAGCTCGTTCTGCAAACCGACGGCCACCACTGTGTGTCCGTTTTTGCTCGCTGCGAGTAGCTCCACATCTGTGGCAAAACTGCGAGGCAATGTTGTGAACGCGATACAGTCGCCAAGGGTGGTTTCAGAGTGAGTCGAAGATGACTTCCCACCCTCTCGATTCCGCTGAGCTTCCAAGAGTTCAGCATCTTTCAGCAGGTAGAGTAACAGTGCGTAAAGGGGAGGAAGTGTCAACGCCATAGGAGTCAGAACAATTTTGATGAGCCACCACATGATATCGAATGTTGTCCTCGAGGACCGAAGGCTCTGCGGCACACTTTGGCCGACTGTGCCAGCTGGTTGGAAAGCGACGATGGTGGGGACCTCAATTCGTAAGTGAACGAGTGAGTGTTCTTCAGGATTGAGGACTTTCCACAGTCGCCAAGATGGGTCTTGTGTTCGATTGAGTGGTAGTTGGACAACCCGCATGAGAGGATTTCGAGGAAAAGAAACACTGAGGTCAACATCGTGAACACTCGGACGGGTCAAGGCATACAACGTGGCAGTCGTCGCCAGGAGCTGCGTCGAGATGAGTACCGTCAAATGTCTAAGATGAAGAGGCTCACAAAGAAGAGACTAATATTTTTGAGAGCACGCCCTTTGAGCATTGCTTGGACGCGCTGATGCCAAGATGGGGGAGTGGATGCGGTGGAATCACGTTGCGCGCCTACCGCGTCAGGGGTCAAGCTCGGGTTTTGTCTGATAAGTTCATACAACTTTGTATAGATTGTCAGAAACAGAAAACCAAGCATGTATGCGCTCGTATAAGAAGAAAAACTTACCTCTAATCTTTGAATATCAATAGATAACACTGCCAAGAAGAACGTGTGTGCCAAAAACCAGTGTGCCACCAATACCACCACAGCGAATGTGCAAAATTGGCTGATAGCACCGGAAGAGTAACGGGCAATGGTTCCCAGAACGCAATTGTACGATACGACCTTCGACGTGTTGGATAGTCCGGCCCGACTCAAGCCCTCGGCTATTCTTTCTTTGACTGGGAGAGTGACGGACGTCTTGGTGACTGCATCGACCTGTAAAAAGGCGAAGTAAGCAAAGGGTTTCAGACACCAACCTGATTCGGTACCAAATTGAACATATTCTCAGCTCCGACGAAGATAATGACGATAGGTAATAGACTCCTGCCTCATGGTGAGAACAGCATACATTGAAAACTCGGAAACCTACCAAGGGACCATGGTGACCTTGAAGCGCATCAGCGCACAAACGCTAAGACTGGTGATTGTACTAGCGGCAAGCTCAAAAAGAGCTGTAAAAGTCAACCCAATTCTAGTGTGGACTCCGTTCATGCGTTTCATGGACCAACTGACGTATGCAAAAAATATTCCATATGCAAGATAAACGAACGATGAGATGGAAGAGAAACCTTGTTTCTTCGAAAGACTGTGATCGTACTAGCGGACGTCAAGATCTGCTGTCAATGAACAAGGATTGACCTGACCTCGAGAGCGATGAGAGTTGGCTCCATGGTTTCAGTAAAGGCATCATTGCCCTGCGTCAAATTCTTCAGGATTTCGAGCCAACGATCATGGCTAGCTTTGTTTACGCAGTCTGACTCGGGAAAAACGAACGTAAGCACAAGAAATTGTGCCGAGTCGATATTCGTCATCATCCTGTCCAGAGTTCGCCCTGCAACGACCATCTGAGGGATGAGAGGGATTCCAGCCACGGAAACGCCATCGTGAGTCTTGACTGTATTGGGTATGTTGACATCCGCTCGAATGCGGTCTTCATCGTGATTCCAAAACGCAAGAGGGCTGAATACGACACAGTCACCCGACCCCGTGTCAAGACAAGCGACTCCGTAGGATCTAACGCTTTCTAGTATTCTGCGTTCGAGTTGCAAAGCGGATACCAATGTATGGTTGGCCAAAGCACCGGCGTCATCGGGAGTATTGCTGCGTATCAAGATACGTTCTACGCGAAGCGTGCGGTCAGAACCGCAGCGTGCACGAATTAGCTCGTCGTCGAGTATTTGGATATTTGGTTGCCCCTGCCAGAAGTTCTGGAGATCTCGAAGAGCGTCGCTTCCGAATGCGACATAGTCAGCAAGAAAGGAGTCAACGACATTTGATGTTGATGCGAGGCGGGAATACGATGGAGTGGAATAATATACGGCAAGGGCAGGATATGAGAGGGATGTGATGACCACAGCGGACACGAGGATAAGCCGGATTTGGTGAGTTGCACAATGTCTGTTTGTTATGTCAGTTCAGCTCAGAATTCATGGTCAGTTTGCACGCACATTCCGAAAGAGCGTAAAGACGTGTCGGCTACAGTGCGTATGCGTTGGAAGGCGATGGCCGCGGACGCAAAGTAACCCGGGTTTTGTCGTGCCATGGGCAGAGAAAGTGTATGAGACGATTCAAGAGTGCGAGGGCATAGTCAACGGGCTCTCCCAAGGTTCTCCTGCTTGACTCCTCCTGGCGACGTCGTCGTACAGAGGCACACTGTCCTTAGCTGTCACTCTCCCCCAAGGCATACATCCCGTGTCACGTGACCACTTCATTCCCGACGCCGTAGCCGAGGAACCTCAATTACATCCCTGCCAACTCTCCTAGCCGCGATCAAGATCCAGAAAGCAAACAAATAAGATAGATCTATCACATGTGGTATATCATCGTCACTGTTCGCAGTCGTCGTTCACCCTTCCTAGTTGCTTGTCACTAACCATCCCGACCCAAATCCCACGCTGCTATCACCGCGAAGCCTGCGAAAGTTGCATCAGGCCATGGAACCGCGCACGATAACTATCCGCATAAAGAACAATGACCAGGCCACTGACAAAGTCCCTGAGAAAATGGATTCGCGTCAGTCACCAGTAATGCCCACGCAAGCGAAACTGAGGTGCGAACCAGCTTCGGACTAGGGACCGGATAGGATAATCAAGACTCTTTGGGATCGAGGTCTGCATGAGGGATGGCCATCTGTCGGTAACGATTGCCTTGGGGTTTGTCAATGCGCGAAGACCCTCAGGACCACCTGTGCCGTAAGGTCAGAAATACAAGGTCAGCCACAAGAATGCATGTCACTTGCCGAAGCGCCCGTATCCACTGGCTTTCGTGCCCCCGAATGGAAGATCCTGGCTAAAAAGATTTCAGTCAACACGCTTGCCAAGTAAGGTCTTGTGAGCTTACTTCAACTATCGAAGACGGGTGAGCATGGTGAGTTATCGGTCAACGGATAAATACTCACATAAAACACTCCAAAATCGTTGATGGACACCATTCCACATTCCAATTCGCGAGCAACATCCATGCACAAATCCTGGTGAGGTCCGAAAACACTGGCTCCGAGACCATATCTAGTACCGTTAGCAATATTGATTGCCTCTTCGATATCATCATAGCGAATGAGCAAAGCAATAGGTGCAAATACTATTTTGACCGTTAGACTCAGAAAAACCCTCGAATGATGGACTCACGTTCTGTCTGTGCAATTCTTGACTTCGGGTTGACATCGCCAAGAACCGTAGCCGAGAAATACGCGTTCCCAGCTGAAGAGGGATGCAGGTACTTCTTCCCGCCGACTTCCATTTGACCGCCTGCCTCGTGAGCCTCAAAGATGAGGTTCTCGAGCGCGTCAAACCGGTCGTTCGTGAGCATGCATCCGCAATCAACCGTGTTGATATACCCTTCTCGTGATGGTGCCAAGACAGAACCCACGCGCAGCTTTTTGACACGTTCCGTCAGGATTTTATAGAGGTCGTCATACTGCTCCGAGTGGACGATCAAACGCTCGATACCGATGCAATTTTGGCCAGCATTTTGGCTGACGAACATCAAAATATATGAATGACGGACAGAGTGGATTGAACTTACAAAACGCCACGCATCCAGATACTCGCGTACCTCTCAAGGTCAGTGTCAGGGAGGATGATAGCCGGGTCCTTGCCACCCAATTCTAGCGTTACTGGGGTAAGATGTTCTGTTGCAGCCATCGCCACCTAAATTCGCATGAGCACTTGTCGAGAAAATTATTCACGCTGTCGTACCTTGCGTCCAACCTGCTCAGACCCAATAAAAGTAATGTGTTTAATCAAGGGAGATTTGGTCAAGACCTCGGCTTGATCAGGCCAGCAACAAACCGTCTAAACACCTGTTCAGAAAAGCTCGCTAATTGTGCGTGTTAGACTAACCTGAACGATGTCGGGATCATGTCCACAAACTTCGAGGGCCTTGTGTATCGCTCCAACAAACCATTCCGTAGACCATATGACGTGTTCTGAACACTTCAACACGATAGAGTTGCCGGCAAAGATGGACGCAATAATCGGTGACCAAGCATTGTGAAGTGCTAAGCGGGATACGTTAGAACAAAATCACTGGGGCATGGAATACACTCACGGTAATTCCACGACACAATGGCGGAAACAACACCCTTGGGTTCGTAAACAACTTGGGACTTCTTGTAACTCATCATCAAATTCGAATATCTCGTCTCGGTTCGTAAAGCGCGTTCTCCGTGATTGATAAGCCATTCCAGTTTCGAGCATGTCGTCAGAATTTCGCCCAGTGCTGCGTCGATCACTGGAACGAAACAACTCTTAGCTACGCTGACATGTCATATGATTGATCCTTACACGTTTTCCCAGTATCACGGCACGCGACTCTCGCGCACTCTTGTTGGTTCTCGACAAGCCACTTGAGTAGACTCCGCATCACTCTGCGGCGTTGAGAAAAGGTGGTTTCTGCCCAAGCAACTTGTGCATTCTTCGCCCGTTGTAATTTGGATTGAATTTCGCGCTCGTTGTCTGCGATAATGGTCGTGATGTGTAACGAGTTGGCGGGGTCGTAACACGTGATGTAGTCTCTGGCACCCATGAAATGGTGAGGGAGGAGGTCGGGTTCGGTGAGATGCGACTTGAGGTTCGCGTCATGGATCCTCAAAGACTCCCATTGAGGGTTCGCAGCCTTCAGAGGAGAGATGTTAAAGAAACAGCGTCGGATAGACTCGAGATATGTACCTCAGGTGCGTTGTGTCTGAAAGGCACGGCGCTATTGTGTGCCTTCTGGTAGCGATCAAAGACAAGCCAGATGCCAAAGGCCGAGAAAACGGAGAGAAGGTATAGAGCCTCCAGAACGCTAGCTCTGGGGTCGTTTTCAAGCCATAAATTGAGTGTACGTAGTGGGTGAAAGATGGCGTAGAAAAAGGAGGGCATGGCTGCTGCTCACGCGTTCAGCAACGAACGAGCGGACAGCGAGGTACTGGGACAACTTCAACCGAAACGCGTACAAAATTTCCTTACTTGGATTAGTCACGTGAGCACTGTCACGGAGTGCTTACTAATACTAGTCCCTCCAAGTTTATGTTTATTAGATTGGAGTTCTCATTCCCGCTACCTTTAGGTAGAGGGTTTGGTGGGGGTGGAAAAAACTGAAAATGATAACCCGATGGTAGATCTGGTCTGTTTCCTTACATGGTTTATATCATTTTCGTTCTCGATCGTGCGTGTTGCGTATCTCATTTTTGGACGTTGCTTAACAAGACAAATCAAAATCATTCGTTCCCATCGATCGACTGAATCCCTGTCTTGCCTCCATTCCGTTCGTCTCCGTTGCTGTTCCTTCTTTTCGTTTTTTTACCTACATCGCACTCACATCATGTCGACCGCGTTGCTCAACAACGACGAAGTCAGCGTTTCCTTCGACGATACGTCTACGGTCACTCGCGTTTCCCGCGTTTGCTCAGCGCGGTTGCTATGTTCTAATACGACTGCGAATGTCGTTTTGTTCGCGTGTTTCGCATCGCGGCCCTTGACGGCCTCTGTCACTGTTCAAGTGGACGATTTTATTGGAACCGACGTTGTCATCGGTCGCGATTGGCTGTTTTCGTGGAAGGAGGCGTACGCTGCACCGTCAGAAGATGGCGATGATATTGGTCCGCAGAACATTAGTTGTCTCCGTAAGTTGATCTTCGTTAAGTTGATGATGTTGTTCGATGATATCTTTTTCCATAGGGGATGGGCGTATGTTGTTTTCTTCCTCTTGCGTGTTTCAAATACGATACTAATATATTTCCTATTTATCGCAGCGCAAACGCAGTCGTCGACCGATGATGTGATACAGGTGGGGTCCAGTGGTATGTGATTCACTGTCTTCGTGTTCGGTGTCCTTCATCAACATCGTACTAGATAGCGATGGATCGCCTGCTGTGGGAGAATACGCCGCAGCGCGGGTTCGTAATATGTTTCAGTCCGTGTTGACGATACATGGAGCGCGTGGTGTACGCGCATCATTGTTTTCGAACGACGTGTCGCGTCTCATTTCGTCGCTTGCTATGCATGGTGTACCAGTTCAATCTCAATGTTTATTTGATTTGCGAAGCGCATTGGCGCATCATCTCTTCAGTGCAGAATGTATGGTTGCGAGTGAGCGTACTCGCGATCGCACTGCGTGCGCACTGTTTCGTAATGGGTTCGTGGATAAACAAGAAATGTGTTCCTATGGTGTGGAGTTGGTGCTCGATCGCGCCTCTTCCCTGAAGTTATCGGAGTTGCGGTTGATAGCACAAAGTATAGGTGTCTTATCTTCCGAAGGGAGTTGTCGTCGGCAATTGGTTCTCCAGGCGTTGCATCGTTACGCCGATGGTATCAATGATAGCACACCTGTGACATTGGACAACATCTTCGTTGCGTTTGGAACAATGACACGGGGGAGTTTAATTTCTCTTGCTGCCTCTCACAGTATGTCTACGTTTGGAACGAAGGAAGAGTTGTTCGATCGATTGTGTACGCATCTTTCATCTGGCGATTGTTTTCAGCGGCTACATTCCGGATGTCAACGTGTTTTCGACGATGTTGTGAACGACTCGGAAGAATCTGTCGAGGATACATCAGATTTGCAAATTCGGTTGCTGACGTACTTTGGTGTTCGCTTGTCGAAGCGATCACTTTCGCGTGTTCTACGAATCCACGAGATCGACGTGAATTCTACAGCTTCACTTTCGCAAATGCGGAAAGCGTTAAAGAAACACATCGCAGCTCTTACGAAAGGAAAACAGGTGAAAAACGGTGTGGCCAGTCTTCACGCAGATCGTTCAAGAGATGTTCAGAAACCGTGGCCTCAATTGATAACTCCTGAGCTGAAGGAGCGTTTGTTGGCGAACTTTCGGAAGGAAACATCGACTTCATCTCTTCGAACATTCGTGTGCGCGTCTTGCGGAGAAGACAGACTAGAAACTGAACGAAATCGTGTTGCTCACCATGATGTCAACCTTCAATCCCTTCTTCGTCCAGATGTGAGACAAACCGACGGAAAAGTCGTCGATCCGTTTTGGCTTGATTCCGATATTGAACTTTCTCCTTTCGAAGAACAAGAAAAAATTCACGATGTTGACGGGGTTCTGTTGCATTCTGATGGAGTCGAATATTCAGAGAGTGGAACTCCTCTCTATCTATTTTGTTCCGATTGTTGGAGAAGTTTGCGTAATGAGAAGACTCCATCATTGGCGATCGCGAATCACAATTGGCTGGGAGATGTACCTTTGGCACTACGTGATTTGACACTGGTTGAGGAATTGTTTATAGCTCGTTCTCGAAGTAAAACCTGTGTTGTCCAATTATGTGAGGAACAAGGAGTTTGCGCAAATGCTCAACGTGGTTTCAAAGGTCACATTATGGTGTATCCTCAAGATCCTTCCGGTTTATTGGATGTGCTTCCTCCGAACTCCAGCGATGTAGCAGATTTCGTTTGTGTTTTGTTCGTCGGCTCGACTCCGCCGGCACATCAGTGGTTGAAAGAGAAGGCACGTCCTTTGTTGGTAAGGCGAAGCAAGATACGAAACGCATTGCTTTGGTTACGTTCTCACAACCCATTATACAAAGGGATCAGAGTGAGCGAAGAGAATTTGGCTACGTTACCGTTCAATGACACGGTCGATTTTCATTCTGAACACGTTTCTGAACAATCTGGTGTACATGCTCTTACCTCTCGATACGATTTTGATAACGAAATTCCTCCAGGAGAAATCTCTTGGGAAAGTGTAGTGGTTGCTGATGTAGGGATCGAATCCTCTGCGAACGAGTTACGAGCGTCAGCATTGCGACATTTAAAGAACGGAGGGGGTTTCCTACAAATGCCACATGGCGGCGTCGCTGCGAACGAATTCGTAAATCCGTCATTATTCCCTATGATATATCCTTCTTTGTTTCCTTACGGAGTTGGTGTTACGGTTCATTACGGTTCTCTCACCTTCACAGACACTTTTCGGACTTCAACGTTTCGTTCCATTCGATCTTATCTAATCTCTCTCATCTTACCTTCACAGACACGTGCTCATTCACTTTCACTCTTCGCACGGTCGCCCCTTATGGTTATATTTATTCTCACGCACTGCCTTACCTTGACAGTTAATCTCCGTGCTGCGCATGGCTATGCCACAGCCTTTCACCTCATGTACTTCATCTCCGCTATCTCGGCTATGCTTCACAGCCTTCTTATCTCGCTTCTATTCTCATGAGTTCAGGGTAACTCCTTACTTAGTTATAGTTAGTACAAACATGTACAAACACTTAGGATAGTATATAAACCCCAAGGAACTGCTGGTAACCCCAGCTTAGTTCACTTGGTCTTTCCCCAAGACTCAACCGTCCTATCTCAGTTGTTCTCCATTCTCTTCTTCTAAACCGCTTCACTTGGCGATAGTGTAGACCTGATCTCAATACGAGTTTTGGGTCGTTTCACTTGAACTAAGCTTCATTCTATCACCTCTACGCTATCGTTCTCCACCGCTTCATCGCGTCGCAAGTGCGTGGACAATCTCTCGCTCAAGTACCTACGTTAACGAGACCTCGTAGTGTACTTCCCATCTTTTCACGCCACTCTTCTCCCTTTCCGGTCCGGGAGGTACTCGCAAGCCGAGAACCTAGACCATCCTTACGTAGCCTCAGTAGTAGCTAGGCACGGACGGGTCACCGCGATCCCGACCATAGTTGAGACAGAGCCGGAGGCCGCTGCAGACGCACGGATCCCAGTGGGTGAAGAAGAACCCGCTAGACTCCTCTCACCATTCAGCAGGACGCTGAAAGCGCTCACGGCATTAGAGCCAGAGCAGTTCTACTTTGGAAAGAACTCAGACGGAGGTTACGCAACCTACCACGACGCGTCGATAGCATACGCCCAGGGGCTGCTATTCGACGGGATACTCGGAGACTTCGACAGACCAGCGTCGGTCAGCCAAGAGTCACTCATCAGCGAAGAGTTCGACCCCAACGACCAGACGCCTATCGCCCCCTCGATCCCACTCCCCGCTCCATCCCCATTAGTCGTACCACGTGGGTTGTCAGAGAAGGCACCCTCGTTGCCGAAAACCGCATCCGCTACCTCTAGCGTCAAAAGGAGACTCGAAGAGTTTGACGAAGAGGTTAGAACCCCAAAGAGACAGAGAGACGTCATCACAGGACCAGAGAGACCTGTACCGGCTAGGCCGATCAAAAAGATAAAGATCCCCGCCGCCTTCCGGAGAAAGATCATACGCACAGAAGTAGGAAACATAAACGATCCTGAGAAGATCTCTAGAATAGTCCTACGTGCCAAGCACCCCAAACTCCCCCAACCCCGCTATAAGTACTAGTAGTAACAATGTCACAGACTGCACTCCCAGCTGAACTCGCAGCAAGCCTTTCCGCTCTCGCTCAGAATCACAATCAAGACTTAGCCGCTCTAGGAGCACACCTCAGGCTCTTCTTAGAATTCCAAACAGATTCATTACGAGATGAAAGACTCAGGAATCAGGCATTACGGGATGATCTCGATCAAGCGACAGATCAGATCAGGGCGATCCTTAATACGCCAGCGGCCCCAGCTCCAGCAGGAGCAGTACCACCAGCCGAACCAAGGCTATCGAAAATCGTAGCTGACCCAGGAG